>WNWK01003703.1:0-158883 GCA_009830355.1 Cherax destructor
GGTAATCAATAAGTACTGGATGTAACGCTCCCTGTGTTGGGATAAACATCTTAAAGTGACTTAATACAGACAAATATTATTTATAAATAAAGAAAGGTTAACTTGCAGGTTTATGTTCCATGGGCATCATGAATTATCATTACCAAATTTTTCCTGTCGCTACAACCGAAATTTTCCTATTTTTCAGTCACTAAATATGCTTCTCTTATTTAATGATTCTGCAACTGGTGAATATAAATAAAGATTATACCACATACAGTGAGGTATGTTAAACACAGTTTATACAACCAATATTTACATAACAAACATTAATTCTCTCCTCTGCTTCCTGTCCTGCGCTCAACAACACGAAACTAGGATAAAATACGTACAGCATTTTTTTTATTATTTTTGTACTAATTTATTTTTTTATTACAAGTATTAATGATATTCTTTATTTCTAGAGTTTAAATGCACATTTATGCATTTTTTACAATTTAATATTATAGTTTTCATTGTTAAGTGGTTGTATTTGGGGCCTGGAATGGTTTATCCATATTACAAATGAGGTTCTAGAACCAATTAGATTCGGTATAGCATACCTCACTGTACATAGAATACAAGTACAGTGGACCCTCGGTTTTCGTTGAAAATTCTTTCCAGAATGCTGTTTGAGTGCCGTTACCAAATGAATTTGTTCCCATAAGGACAAATGTAAATTAGATTAGTCATTTTAGACACCCAAAAATACACTTACAAAAGCACTTACAAAAATACACTTACATAATTGTTCGAGTTTGGAGCAGTACGAAAACCGGGGGTCCACTGTATATACAATTTTAATGGAGGTACAGTGGATCCCCAACTTTCGGCCAGTCTGAGTCTCAGCCAGTTCGACTTTCGATCGCTTTTTTTGGCACAATTTTCCCCAACTATCTCTCACTTAGCGACGAATTCGTTTACCAACGTGGTCTTAGGAACGGAACTCCATTATTAAGTGAGGAGAGGCTGTACACTACTGTATAAACATTTAAAAATATACCAGAAATGTTATAAATGGTGCAAAGGTGACATTAAAACAATATCAAAGATAGTTGACATAAACCCACTACCATTATAGTATGCTCCTCACTTAGCGACAAATTCATTTACCGACATGGTCTTAGGAACGCAACTCTGTCGTTAAGTGAGGAGAGGCTGTATACAGTACACTGATGTATAAACATTTAAAAATATATCAGAAATGTCATAAATGTTAAGAATATTTTTGTGAGCGTTTTAAAAGAAAAAAAATTGCAATGAGTACTTACCGAGATATAGAGGCGAGAAGTTGACAGAAAGTGAACCACTTACCAAGATATAGAGGCGAGAAGCTGACAGAAAGTGAACCACTTACCAAGATATAGAGGCGAGAAGCTGACAGAAAGTGAACCACTTACCTACATATAGAGACGAGAAGTTGACAGAAAGTGAACCACTTATCCAGATATAGAGGCGAGAAGTTGACAGAAAGTGAACCACTTACCAAGATATAGAGGCGAGAAGCTGACAGAAAGTGAACCACTTACCAAGATATAGAGGCAAGAAGCTGACAGAAAGTGAACCACTTACCAAGATATAGAGGCGAGAAGCTGACAGAAAGTGAACCACTTACCGAGATATAGAGGCGAGAAGTTGACAGAAAGTGAACCACTTATCCAGATATAGAGGCGAGAAGATGACAGAAAGTGAACCACTTACCAAGATATAGAGGCAGAAGCTGACAGAAAGTGAACCACTTACTGAGATATAGAAGCAGAAGCTGACAGAAAGTGAACCACTTACTGAGATATAGAGGCAGAAATTGACAGAAAGTGAACCACTTACGGCAACATCAGAAACTGCCGCTCACTCAGTAATATTATTTTTACTTTTATTCAATTTTTTTCTTTTCTTTTCAATATTTTATTTTTCAAGTAACTTTTGTGGTGTGTGAGACCAATATAATGTATATATAGCCACTCATTGTATGCAACACATTAACTGCACAAACATTGTTATATTGTTGACAAAACATGTTTACACAAACCCACGCTGCCTTCCCACTCCCCATGCAGCCTTCCCCACCACCCACGCTGCCTTCCCACCACCCACTCTGCCTTTCCCACCATCCACACTGCCTTCCCACCACCCACGCAGCATTCCCTCTACCCACACTGCCTTCCCACCACCCACGCTGCCTTCCCACCACCGAAGCAGCCTTCCCCACAACCCCCACACTGCCTTCCCGACCACCCACGCCATATTCCCCACCACCCACATGGAAATAAGTCACTTTGACTTTTTGGGTTATCCTAGGTACAGTGGACCCGGAAATTGGTCAGTCTGATTATCGGACTGCTCGATTATCGATCGCTTTTCAGCCCAATTTTTGCCCGATTATCAGCCCTTCCCTGATTATCAGCCCGGTACCAGATCTGTCTGCCTGCCCCGCACTTGCGCGCTCTCCGCACTTGTGCGCCTCCCCATGCAGGCATCGTGAGCCAGTCTAGCTTTGTTTATCTTTGAGTGAACATTACCCAGGGGCTCATTCAAACATTTCACAATAATTTTATTGTTTATTGATTGTCACTGTGAAATATAAGTCACCATTGGTCCAAAGAAGCTTCCTAGTGGTACCCCTGTGGTAAAGAAAGTGAGGAACACCATCGGCATGCAGGGAGTGTAGCAGGCATGCAGGGAGTGTAGCAGGCATGCAGGGGAGTGAAGGCATGCGGAAGGGAGTGTAGCAGGCATGCAGGGAGTGTAGCAGGCATGCAGGGAGTGAGCAGGCATGCGGAGTGTAGCAGGCATGCAGGGAGTGTAGCAGGCATGCAGGAGGTAGAGGCATGCAGGAGGTAGCAGGCATGCAGGAAGTGTAGCAGGCATGCAGGGAGTGTAGCAGGCATGCAGCGAGTGTAGCAGGCATGCAGGAGTGTAGCAGGCATGCAGGGAGTGTAGCAGGCATGCAGGAGTGTAGCAGGCATGCAGGGAGTGTAGCAGGCATGCAGGAAGTGTAGCAGGCATGCAGGAGTGCAGGCATGCAGGAGTGTAGCAGGCATGCAGGAGTGTAGCAGGCATGCAGGGAGTGTAGCAGGCATGCAGGGAGTGTAGCAGGCATGCAGGAGTGTAGCAGGCATGCAGGGAGTGTAGCAGGCATGCAGGGAGGTAGCAGGCATGCAGGGAGTGTAGCAGGCATGCAGGGAGTGTAGCAGGATGCAGGAGTGTAGCAGGCATGCAGGGAGTGTAGCAGGAAGGAGGAGTGTAGCAGGCATGCAGGGAGTGTAGCAGGATGCAGGGAGTGTAGCAGGCATGCAGGGAGTGTAGCAGGAAGGCAGGAGTGTAGCAGGAAGGCAGGGAGTGTAGCAGCATGCAGGAAGTGGGAGGCATGGGGAGGTAGCAGGAAGGCAGGGAGTGTAGCAGGAAGGCAGGGAGTGTGCAGGAAGGCAGGGAGTGTAGCAGGCATGCAGGAAGTGTAGCAGGCATGCAGGGAGTGTAGCAGGCATGCAGAAATGTAGCAGCATGCAGGGAGGTGGGGATTCCCTTCCAAACACTAAGCCCTCCCTCACTCCTCCTTCCTATATTCCAGATGCCATCAACAATCTTCAATAAAGATAAGTAAATATTATTTTAAATGTAAATTTATTATTTGTTGTTATTATGTGTTTTGTGTATGTAAAACTATAGTTAATCTTTAAAAAATGTATTTTTTTTTGTGAATATTTTTGGGTGTCTGGAACGGATTAATTGTATTTACATTATTTCTTATGGGAAATAAAGGTTCAGAAATCAGCCAGTTCGATTTTAAGCCTAGCTCCTGGAACGGACTAGGGCCGATTTCCGGGGGTCCACTGTAATCTACACATATGCTGCTATGCTGTTTACACATACCCATGCTCCCTTCCCCACTACCCACGCTGCCTTCCCCACCACCGACGCAGCCTTTCCCACTACCCACACTGCCTTCCCAACCACCCATGCCGTCTTCCCCACCACCCACATGGAAATAAGTCACTTTGACTTTTTTGGTGGAAGACTGATAATTGTCTTGGTTTTGAGCACTATTTCTGGTATCCTGGGCATTGCTTCCTGTCACAAACTCCTCAAAACCATGAGATTCATCTTCCCTGACACTTCAATCTGTGTTAGAACTATCACTTGGGAAGGGAAGAGTCCCAATTCGCCAGAGAGTGAGGTATTCCCTATTGCTAAGCTTGGTAAACAAGGCACACTCCCACAATGTACTGCAGCCTCTGCGATTTTTTTTTTATACTGCGCACACTGACGACACAGACCCATTCTCTCATATGTAGGCCTACCAGCTTTCTCCCACTAGATTTGGAGCCGCTACAATTTTGGCATATTAATACGTCACCAACACTGGCTTGTAAGACGTATCTATACAGCACCAACAGTGAAAGAATTAAAACATCTCGCTGATCAAAAGAGAGGCATATATAGGCATATCAAAAGAGGGGATAGGCAGATAAGAAATCAATATATTCAATTAAAGAGAGAAATAAAAAAAGCGAATAAGAAAAGCAAAAAGGGATTATGAGGATAAAGTCGCAAGGGATTCGAAGAAGAATCCAGAAGGGTGCTTTCACGTATACAGAAGATTAGGGACAAGATAGGCCCACTCAAGTCAGATCACCGACAGTGATAAGGAGAAATGTGAAATTTTCAACACTTCCTCTCACTTTTTACTCAGGAAGATACTAGTGAAATTCCAAAAATAATAAATTAGTATGTAGAACAGGATGGTAATAAACTATGCAGGATTGGGGTAACTAGTGACATGGTCCTAAGACAAATAGGTGAAACAGCAAGGAATCTCGAAACTCGCTTCAATGAACACATTAATGCATGTAGGAACGATAACTTGAACAAGACCTGCATACACCGGAATTCCACCAATCACCTCATGAAATTTAGCAATGCCCCACTAGTGATCAAAGAACCTAATTTCTTCAGATGTAAATGCCTTGAATCATCATTAATCACTGTTTCTAACACAAGCAAAATAAAGGCAGCTTCATCATCTCTGAAGTATTAGCAAGAATTCTCCTCAAAACAATAAACCCTGCCATCACTTAGTTGCTGCTAATACTACATAAGAACATAAAAGAGGAGGAACACTGAAGCAGACCTCAAATCCATCTAGAAATATTTGCCCAAATAATAGCTTTAACCATTAAACTGTCCACACATAGATATACGTTCACGTGCGTACTGCCCCGAACGTAGATCTACATTTTATTTTACATTCGTTCAAATTTAGCGCGATAGGCCTGAGTCGCCTAGACATGAGAGAATGGGTCTGCGCACTCAGTGTGCGCAGTATGAAAAATCGGGGACGCCAGGGTGCCGCATGGTAGCCCCAGTTAGTTTCAGCTCCATCTTGGGTCAACATCATGGCAAACCCCCGTGATTCACTCACGCCTCGTCGTATTAACACTCTACTATTCCCGGAAAGTGAAACAGAACGCGAGGTTAGTGGATTAGACAGTGATATAGCCACTAATAATCAAGGAATTAGTGAAACTATTGATGAGAACCCAGATGACCCTCAGCCCATCACCTCTGGGGTGACCAGTGTGGCCAGTGTGGACAGTGTGGCCATACCAGACCCTCAGCCCAGCACATCTGGTGTGGCCAGTGTGGCCACAGAACCTCAGCCCAGCACCTCTGGGGTTGCTAGTGGTGCTACCCAAAGGCAACTCCGCAAGAGGAAATTATCATTTTCCATGTGTTATGGTGACAATAGTGAAGGTGATATAAGTGACGATGATGAAATCGATTTTATGCCCATAGACGATTCGTCGAGTGACAGTGATTATCATTATTCCCCAATGAAACATACTTTTGGGCGTCATAACCTACGTTCAGGCAGTGTGCCATATGCAGTCAGAGGCAAGGGTCTTAGCAGGTCACGTTCCAAAACCCCTGCTACTGACAGTGATAGTGATAATGAAGGAGAGTATGCTGGGATGGAGGAAGAAGTGGTGGGTGGCACGATGCCTGGACCACATGGTGCGGTGTGCGGACAGACAAAGGACCACGAGGCACCCTCTCAACCATGTGCTGGCCCCACTCCGTCCCTCCTCCTGCTCCCCACGTCCCATGCCACAGGCCCACCCTGCACCAGCTGATCATGAATGGAATTGGACTGAACATACACCATTCGTGCCACATCCTTTCAATTTTGATGGCAGTGGAAGTGGCATCATGCCACACTGTCCCATCACTGATGAGTCTACAGAGTTAGACTATTTTCAACTATACTTTGATGAGCTGATAATGAAACTGATTGTTACCCAGACCAACCTGTACTACCAGTATACAAAGGACCATGTAGATGTTACAAAATCGTCACGGCTGCGCAGGTGGAAAGATACAACTGTGGCTGAAATGTATTTATTCCTTGGCACTGTCATGCTTATGCCACATACATATACCTGGAGTTTTACCTGGAGAGAATTCCAGGGGTCAACGCCCCCAATGCCCGGTCTGTGACCAGGCCTCATGTGTGATCAGAGCCTGATCAACCAGGCTGTTACTGCTGGCCACACGCAGTCCAACGTACGAACCACAGCCTGGCTGGTCAGGTACCGACTTTAGGTGCCTGTCCAGTGCCTGCTTGAAGAACAATACAGTGAACCCCCGGTGTTCGACGGCATCGGAGCTCGGCCAAATCGGTGTTCGACGTTTTTTTTACAATATTTTTGACTCGGTATTAGGCGGCCACTCGGAGTTTGACGAGTCGAACGATTTTTTTTTTTCAAAATATTCGGGGCAGTACGCAGGCGAACGTATATCTACGTGTGGACAGTTTAAGGGTTAATAACCTTTTTTACTCATGTACAATATGACTTTTTCTACCACATGTATCACTTACAACCTCCTCTACTATTACAACTACTACACCTCATTCGATACCTATATATACCCTCTGTGTCCATGTATTGTTTGTAACGGCTTGATAAAACTCCTGGAGAGCCAAACATTGCCACAATACCACAGTACCAAACTTGCACACAAAAATCACTCCGTACGAAAGCAAAAGACTCGGCAGGCGATGTAACATCCCCCCAATGAAGAGCAGGGGTGCCACTAGCACTTTGAGGGACAACACAATAAGTGTGAGGGGCCCAAGATTGTTCAACTGCCTCCCAGCATACATCAGGGGGATTACCAACAAACCCCTGGCTGTCTTCAAGCAGGCACTGGACAGGCACCTCAAGTCAGTACCTGATCAGCCGGGCTGTGGTTCGTACGTTGGACTGCGTGCGGCCAGCAGTAACAGCCTGGTTGATCAGGCTCTTGTCCAACAGGAGGCCTGGTCACAGACCGGGCCGCGGGGGCATTGACCCCTGGAATTCTCTCCAGGCAGGTAGACTCCAGGCAGGAATAAAATGTCATTAGTTGTACTTGTGTCCTTTTACTTAACAGAAGGAAGATAGACAAGAAGGAAGGCAGGCAAGAACAGAAGGCAGGTAAAAGAAGGCAGGCAGACAAAAAGAGAAGGATAGACAAGAAGGAAGAGAAGGCAAATAAACAAGAAGGAAGAGAAGGCAGGTAAATAAGAAGAAAGGGAAGGCAGGTAGGTAAGAAGAAAGGGAAGGCAGGTAGGTATGAAGAAAGGGAAGGCAGGTAGGTAAGAAGAAAGGGAAGGCAGGTAGGTAAGAAGAAAGGGAAGGCAGGTAGGTAAGAAGAAAGGGAAGGCAGGTAGGTAAGAAGAAAGGGAAGGCAGGTAGGTAAGAAGAAAGGGAAGGCAGGTAGATAAGAAGAAAGGGAAGGCAGGAAGATAAGAAGAAAGGGAAGGCAGGTAGGTAAGAAGAAAGGGAAGGCAGGTAGGTAAAAAGAAAGGGATGGCAGGTAGGTAAGAAGAAAGGGAAGGCAGGTAAGTAAGAAGAAAGGGAAGGCAGGTAGGTAAGAAGAAAGGGAAGGCAGGTAGGTAAGAAGAAAGGGAAGGCAGGAAGATAAGAAGAAAGGGAAGGCAGATAGGTAAGAAATTAGTTTAATACCTTTATGCACCCCATACCCATGGTGTGGGTGGTAAGTAATTTTATTCAGGTATACACAAATACAGTTACATAGATTATCATACATAGCAGCATATGTGTAGAGAACCTAGGAAGTTACATAGATTATCATACATAGCAGCATATGTGTAGAAAACCATCCAGGATAACCCAAAAAAGTCAGACAGTGACTTATTTCCATTGGGGTCCTTTTGGTAGTCAAAATATTACAGAGGTACATAATGGGTCCAGGGACTGGACCCCAAAGTTATGATAGCTGAACAAGTTACAAAGGTAATGAACTCCAGGTAGATCTGGTCACAATCATGACCAAGTTACAAAGGTAATGAACTCCAGGTAGATCTGGTCACAGTCATGACAAGTTACAAAGGTAATGAATCATCTGCACGTCTATACATGGAAAGGAAGGTTGTCAGGCAAGGACTCCAATGGAGTTGTGGACGAGTGGAACAAACTCCCGAGTACCGTCATTGAAGTTAAAACATAGTGTAGTTTTAAAAATAGGTTAGACAAATACATGAGTGGGTGTGAGTTAGACTTGACTGACTGTGCTAGTGAGTCAGGTGCAGTGCTCCATTCCTCTTAAGTGCTCCATCCCTCTTAAGAGCTCCATCCCTCTTAAGTGCTCCATCCCTCTTAAGTGCTCCATTCCTCTTAAGTGCTCCAGCTCTCTGAAGTGCTCCATCCCTCTTAAGTGGATGTAGTTTGCAACTGACTGGCTTTGGCCAGTTACTGGGTTGGATTTGTGAAGGACCTGCCTCGTATGGGCCAACAGGCCTACTGCAGTGTTCCTCCTTTCTTATGTAAATAAGAAACTCTGACTGTCATAGGTTATCCTGGGTAATGTACACATATGTTGCTATGTATGATAATCTATGTAACTGTATTTATGTACCTGAATAAAAACTTACTAGGAAGACAGAACTGTTAAGTGTTATCATTATTATAACACAAATTCAATGACACAGTTCTAAAATAGTAAGTAAAACCAGACTTAAATCTTAAAAATCTGAGAGAACAATAAACCTTACTTACACCTCAGTCACTCTCAACTGTCCGTCTAATACCTGTCCAGCTGTCCGTCTAATACCTGTTCAACTGTCCGTCTAATACCTGTCCAACTGTCCGTCTAATACCTGTCCAACTGTCCGTCTAATACCTGTCCAACAGTCCGTCAAATACCTGTCCAACTGTCCGTCAAATACCTGTCCAACAATCCGTCTAATACCAGTCCAACAATCCGTCTAATACCTGTCCAACTGTCCATCTAATACCTGTCCAACTGTCCGTCTAATACCTGTCCAACTGTCCGTCTAATACCTGTCCAACTGTCCGTCTAATACCTGTCCAACTGTCCGTCTAATACCTGTCCAACTGTCCGTCTAATACCTGTCCAACTGTCCGTCTAATACCTGCACAACTGTCCGTCTAATACCTGCACAACTGTCCTTCAAATACCTGTCTTTCTTTCTTTGTTGGGTTTATCAGGGCCACTGACAGCATAAGCTGTAGTCAAATACCTGTCCAACAGACCGTCTAATACCTGTGCAGTTCCAACTGAGTGTTGTTGTTGTTGTTGGGTTGGTAAGGGTCACTCTCAGTTTACGCTTTATCCACCTCAGCTTCCCGATGGAGATCAATGGTTTAAAACAGACACAAACACATTATAATTCAGTGTTTTATTGACTACATTTCTGGCACACAGTGGGTGTTATCTAGTCACAAGAAGATACACACACAACCCGCACATATAAAAGGGAGGAGCTTACGACGACGTTTCGGCCCGACTACAGTGGCAACACAGGCACCAGGCAGCAACAACAAGGCTGCTCCTATATTATGCCATTCCCTGGGTCGTTGAGACTCCAGCAATGGTATATTTGCAAGAACTGTTGCAACAACATACAAGGAACTTACAGTGACAAGAAAACTGACGGTGACTACAGCGAAATGGCTCTGGTGGCTAAAGCTCTCGCTTCACACGGCGAGGGCCTGGGTTCGATTCCCAGCCAGGGCAGAAACATTGGGCGTGTTTCTTTATACCTGTTGTCTATGTTCCCCATCAGTAAAATGGGTACCTGGGTGTTAGTCGACTGGTGTGAGTCGCATCCTAGGACACTGACCTAATCTGCCCGAAATGCTCAGCATAACAAGGGACTTTCTATATAGTAGTATGTCACTGATGTCAGCTAGGCCTGTATACCATGTACATGTACTTGTAGTAAATAAAGATATTATTATTATTATTATATGACCAAAAGAGATCGGTATTCAAATACCAGACCCGCTACCAGACGTACAATCCTGACAAGCAACGTTTTCCACTACACTGAAGTGACTGACTCCCATATCAACTGCACAGTGTTAATGTGAAGTCAACATAAGGGAAAACCTAATCAACAAAATACAAGGAAATTGACAGGTCTGTAATGTAGTGTAGTGTCGATTTTTTTTCCCTCAGTGCCAGGTGAGGGTTAGTCAGTGCCAGGTGAGGGTCAGTCAGTGCCAGGTTAGGGGTGGAAGTGATCATTTAAACATAGCTGACTGACATTCAATCACCAGCTATTGCCAGATGTATAACTACAAAGCGACATTCTAATTATACTGACAGTAGCTGACCATCATATCAACTGCAGCAGTGTTAATGGGAGGGAAACACAGGAGAAACCGATAAATCTACAAAACAAACTCCAGGAAACTGTCAGGCTATACCGGCGGTTCTCCCTCAGTGCTAAGTATGGGAAAGAAGTGAATAGTTAACCAACCAAGGATATTTTTAATACTAGCGGACTTCCATATTAATGACCAGTGTACATTAGGAGGGAAACATAGGAGAAAACGCCAAATCTAACGACAAAACTCCAAGGAATCTGTCAGGGACAGTGGCCGTTTTTTCCCTCACTGCTTTTAAAAATGGCTGACACATCAACTCTACGAGGAGGAATACGTAGCAACAACGACGAGCCCCGCTATATGGGATTGATGGGGCTGTGTGCGGACATCGCCTTTGAAAAACTTGTTTTTACACTGCCAGGATGGAAATGAGTTAGAAGTGTGATAGGGGAAGCCGGACTATGAAGTGAGAAGTGATGGGAGTTTACGAAGTAAGAGGGCAAGTGAGGGGTAATCCGGGTATGTGATAACAAAATTTACTAGTAACCAGTGGTGTTTCTAGAGTAGCTACTTGGCATTGCTAGGTGTCTGATAGGATCAGTGGTTTCTTTTTAATAAAAGTATAGAAAAGAAAACAAATTTTTGTTGTGAAGTGATAAAGAGTGAAGAGTAACTATGGCTGGCATCAGAGGGGTTCAGGCTGCCATAATGATATTTATCATTATTGTGCATTTCTCGGAAGAAGGAAATCAGTCATGGGGTCTGGAAAAGGTGAATGAGGTGATAGCTCCCTGGAAAGTGAAAGCCCAACAGTGGCCATCATACCAGAAACGTAAGTGCCACTATCGCCGCAAGGTTTGGCAACCCCACATCTCCAAAACAAAACAATGGCGCACAGCTTTTATAGTGGCGCTATTAAGTGGCGATATTCATACTAATCCAGGACCTCAATCTATGGTACAGGTGCAAAACAGACAGATAAGACATAGTGATAATGACGGTCTAGTTGCTAGTAACGATAACCTTAACTCTATAGGTAATGCACAGATAATAGAACCATTATTATCTCAGACACCACCAGACATTTGTATACACTGTACTAAGGTACGAAAGAAGAACAGTAAACTTACCGGATGTAAATTGTGTAAGGGTTGGGTGCATAATGGATGTGTGTTTGATTATGGTAATGGTGCCAGATTTCATTTTGTTTGTAACAAATGCACTTTGGCACAGTTACCCTTTAGCAATGACGACAATGATTTACATATTTGTAACGCTAGTGACCCCTTACCATATATTGATGATTATGTCTGTTTTATAACAACAGGTCTTCACTTTGTTCATGTCAACACAAGATCACTTCTTCCAAAATTGGCAGAGATTAGGATTCTAGCTAACAGAACTAGAGCAGCAGTTATATCCATCTCGGAATCCTGGTTATATGATACACTGGAAAATATGCTACACAATTGTGACTGGTCAGTGATAACAAGTTGCACGGACGTAAATGATGTCTGGGAAAAATTCAAAACAATGTTCACTGTCATCCTTGATAATATTGCACCAGTTAAAGAGGTTAGAATTAAATGAAGAACTGAACCCTGGATGACTACTGAGATATTAGATAATATGAAATTCAGAACCAGTTGATAAAAAGATTTAAGGCAAACAGACAGGATATTGTAGCACTAAATGAATTCCAAAGAATGAGAAACAGAGTGCAGAGGCTTATAAAAGGCGCAAAGGCAAGACACTATTGCTCAAAAATCGAAGAGTACAAGAATAACCCTAGAAAGCTCTGGCAACAACTCAAACAGTTGGGGTATAGCCATAAACCCGTAGATAGATCTAACATAGTTCTAAATGTCGATAACGAGGTATGCCACGAAACAACTAAAGTGGCAAATTGTTTTAATTCATACTACACAACTGTCGCATCAACACTAGTAAGTAAGCTACCAGCTGCATCAAATACCTTTAACACAGACTCTGATAAGTTTAAAACATACTATATCAATAAAGGGGTAACTCCAAACAGTTGTTAACTAGTAAATGTATCTCATGACTTCGTGCAAAAAGAACTAAGCAGGTTAAACCCAATTAAGAGCACCGGCCCAGATAACATCCCGTCTAAGTTCCTAAAAGGTGCTGCCTCTGAACTGGCAATCCCCATTGCTCACATAATAAATTTGTCCATCACCACTAATACAGTGCCAGATGGGTTCAAGGAGGCCAGAGTTACTCCTATCTTCAAGAAAAATAGTAGGCCTGATGTCAGCAACTCTAGGCCTGTTAGTTTTTTTTTTATATTTTATTTAAAAAACTTTACAATACATTAACTATACATATAGAAGTACATGATAATATACAAAATTCGAAAACCCCAATATTTCACATTTAGTCTATCCAAGCTCTTGGCATTACACAAATACTGCACATGCACAATAAAAGTACAGAAAATAACCTGCACACAAGTCCTAACATTATCTCTATATTTCCTCTTTAAGGGGGGCTCCTTGACGAGGTAAAGAGGCTATCGGTCTGAGGAATTGGACCTTTTGGTCTTCTTCCTCAGACCGAACCTAATTACCCCCCAATCCCCCCTCCCTTTCCCATCTTCCCCATCCTCCCTTTTCCCTTTCCTCCTCCTCCTCCTCATCCCTCCCTTATTTCCTTCCCATTTTTACCCTGGGAGCTTCTCTCCATAGGCTTTCTAGTTCCTAGGTAGGGGGAAGGGTACCGTGGTCCATTCCCATTCCGTTGAGGTTCTTGGCGGTGGTGTAGTTTGCCGTGGAATCTGGATCGCCTGGGGATGTCCCGATCCCTCTCCGGTCTCCCGGGGGGTGGCCTTGGGTATCTTTCGGGCGACGGGTGTATCTCTGGAGGCCACCTTTCGGATTCCGGGGGGGTGGCCGAAGGCGGTATGCTTTTGGCGGATATCCGGCCGCCCTCTCTTTTGTCCGCCGAGGTGGCTCGGTGGATGTGAGGTTGCTATCACGGCATGAAGGGTAGGGTATGGCACGGGTTCCATGCAGCATCTGCACTACTTGCGGTGTTGAGGTCCTCTTGGGCGCGGAGGGGGATTTACGCCCCTTTCATTCCTCCTAGGAGCTATTCCTCCACGTTCCCCCCTTTTTTTATTCTTTTTTTTATTTTTATTTTCTTTTCTTCTTTCTTTTTTTTTCTTAAAAACAAAAAGAAAGAAGTAACCTAACCATGGATGCCCTAATCCGTGACTCTACCCCCGGGCCCCTTGATACCGCACCTAGTTCTGACCCTACCTTGTTAATGGATAACTCTTCGGACAACCCTAATACCCCTGTACCTGAAGCGGGTGCCAGTTCGTCACCTGCTTCAGGTCCCAGGGACCTGACTGGCCCTTTAGATACATCTGACCTACGCTCTTCTCTGACTTTGATTCCGGCTTCTCCCTCGACGGTGCGGCAATTTTCGAATCGCTCGCCCGTCTCACATCGGACCACCCCTGGTCCAACACCCAAACGACCAAGACCCACACATGACGATTCGACACTTTCTTCTCGTTCCTCTCAAAAACGACAAGCTCGTCGCGCACTCCCCTTAAACTCTCTGTTTCAAACTACTCAATGGACAAAGTTTTTTACTCTTCGTCCAACTTCTCCTAATACCTATCTTTCAGACCATAGTATTGGTAAGGCTCTGCTACGCCATGTTGGTCAAAACATCTCATTTCACGCTCTCAAGAGCGGCACTCGCATCATCACGGTCCAGAATGCTGGCCAAGCTCGCGATCTTTCTCTTCTTACGACCATTGACAATACACCTGTTACTATTGACAAGCACCATTCCCTCAATTCTTCTTGTGGTTCTGTCATTTTGCCCCACACCATTGTCCAACGGAATTTCCAGACATGTGGTGATGACATTTTCGAGCAGCTTGAGCTCCAAGAACTCCCTATCCTTAAAGTTGACACTTTTGTCCTCCCAGCCAATAAGCGAAGACGTTATCCTTGCAATATAGCTCGTTTAACGTTTGACTGCCGAGAACTGCCACCTTCGGTCTACATTGCAGGTCAACGTTTACAAGTTCGAAAGGTGACCCCTACACCGCAGCAGTGTAGAAACTGCTGGCGTTTTGGTCATCCAGCAAAATATTGCAGGTCCATGGCCGAATGCCCAGTCTGTGGTGCTGACGACCATGCCAGTTCTTCTTGTACTCTACCTCCCTCTTGCCTTAACTGTCATGAGGCACATCCTTCATATTCTCGCCGTTGTCAGGTTTACCTGAATGAGAAAAATCCGTTGTCTCAAAGAGGCAGAAGGCTTCTCCTATGCTATGGCTGTCTCTCATCTTCGCCTTAAAGGGGAAACTTCCCCGTATTTCTTATTCTCGCATTGCTAAACGTCGCCCCGCTTCTGGGGTCCCAACTTCCACGGCTTCCTCTGTGGTCGCCTCATCCTCCGTCACCCCTGTCTCGAATCCTTTTGAAGTTCTTGGCTCCGAGGTCCCTACCTCGGCTTCCCATACTATCCACACTCCTTCCTCTATTCACTCGCACAGTTCTGAGTCTACACGTCCTCGTACTACACCTAAACCTCAGCGCCCCCCCTCTTATAAGCCCGGCAAAAATCCCTATTGCCAGGTTCTTCGCCTCCGACTAGTTCTGTAACGTGTGTGGAGGTTCATCCTCCTCCTCATACACTACCTTCATCCCCTGTCCCCTCCCAAGTCCCTACGACAGTTCCCTCTTCTACCTCCTCGTCCTCTACTTTAGTACAGTCTCTAGACTCCCCGATAGTTTCTTCCATTTCTAATGTAGTCTCCCATTCTGCATCTTTGACTTCCGAAACACTGGAAGCTATTGAAGAATATATTTCAGAGACTGGGCCGATGATGGACACTACTCCGTCTGAGGTTCCTAATCTCTCTTCTTCGTCTCAACCCCCTCTTCCTTCACAACGTCCTCCTCCCTCTCTGATTACAGGTCTTCCGCTGCCTCCACACGTGGACTTTTCTAACCCTAGTCCATAGCTTCCTCTCACTACCACTTCTATCTTTTTCTCCATAAATCATGGCTTATTTGCAGTGGAATATCCGAGGCCTCAGGGGTAACAGGGGTGAGCTTCAGGTGCTGCTCTCCCAGTTTTCCCCTATTGGGGTCTGTTTGCAAGAACCCAAACTACAATCCACTGTTATCAGGCCCTTTTCAGGCTATAATTTGTTATATTCATCGGATCCTTTTTCCGATGGAACCTTTAACGCTATTGTTCTCCCTTTTCGAAAACCAGGTGCTACGGGACGTGATCCCTCTCACTACCGTCCCATCGCCCTTACCAGTGCAGTTTGCAAGGTGATGGAACGTCTAGTTAATAGACGTTTGATGTGGTATTTAGAGACTCATAGTAGTCTCTCCCCTAGTCAGTATGGCTTCCGTAAGGGCCGTTCTGCCATTGACCCCTTGCTGCGCTTGGATACGTATATTCGTAATGCCTTTGCGAATAACCATTCGGTTATCGCTATCTTTTTCGACCTTGAGAAGGCTTATGATACAACTTGGAGATATAATATCTTGGCCCAGGCCCACTCCTTAGGCCTCCGAGGCAACCTACCATTCTTTCTTAAGGCTTTCTTAACTGACAGACATTTCCGGGTCCGGGTTAGTAATGAACTCTCCCGGGAATTTGTCCAAGCTGAAGGTGTCCCCCAGGGATGTGTTCTGAGCACAACACTTTTTCTGCTTGCTATTAATAATCTGGCATCTGTTCTCCCATCCAATATTTGGTCATCGCTCTATGTGGATGACTTTGCTATAGCTTGTGCAGGTGCTGACTGTCACCTCATTGCAGTTTCCTCCAGCATGCCATCAACCGGGTTTCTGATTGGGCCACCACTCACGGGTTTAAATTTTCTAGTGGCAAAACTCATCAAATTACGTTCACTAGACGTTCAGTGGTCTCTGATCATCCATTGTACCTATACGGCTCACGTATTCCAGAACGTGATACAGTCAGGTTTCTCGGCCTCCTGTTTGACCGCAGATTGTCCTGGAAACCTCACATTACCTCTCTGAAGGCGACTTGTCATAGCCGGCTGAACCTCCTTAAAACCCTCGCACATCTTTCATGGGGAGCTGATCGTAGAACTCTCCTTCGTCTACATTCGGCCCTAATTCTATCGAAACTCGATTATGGTGACCAGATATATTCGGCAGCCTCTCCTGCCACTCTTTCCAGCCTTAATCCTATCCATCACCAGGGATTACGCTTATGCCTTGGTGCTTTTCGTTCTTCCCCGGTTGAGAGCCTCTATGTAGAAGCGAACATTCCATCCTTGTCCGATCGTCGCGATGCACATTGCATTCGCTATTATGTTCGCTCTCATGACCTCCGCAATCCTTCTATGTATAGGATTGTCACAGATGTTAGTAGGCGCTCTTTATTTGTTCGTCGCCCCTGCTTACTTCGTCCCTTTTCTCTTCGTCTACATTCACTCGTGTCTTCCCTTCAGCTCCCACCTCTATATGTTCATGTGACATCTCCGTTTCCCTACCCCTTGGGAAGTTCCTGCTGTCCGTGTCTGTTCTATTCCTCTACCTTGCGAGCCCAACTACCTACGGCGGCTTTCGCTCTTTCTTTCTAGACCACTTCCGTTCTCATTCCCATGCCATCGCAGTATACACCGATGGTTCAAAGTCATCTGATGGCGTCGGATTCGCAGCAGTGTTTCCGGACAGCGTTGTACGAGGGCATCTATTACCCTCGGCTAGCATATTTACGGCTGAATTGTATGCCATTCTTGTGGCACTTATCCGTATTGCATCTATGCCTGAGTCACCATTTGTGGTCGTTTCAGACTCCCTTAGTGCTTTACAGGCTATCCGTAAAATTGATACACCTCACCCCCTAGTTCTTCGTATCCACCTTTGGTTACGCCGTATCTTTAGCAAGCATAAAGATATTGTTTTTGTTGGGTCCCTGGTCATGTTGACGTACAGGGCAATGAACAGGCAGACACTGCTGCGCGGTCAGCAGTACATGACCTTCCAGTTTCATATAGAGGTGTTCCTTTCACGGACTATTTTGCGGTCATTGCTACCCACCTTCGCACCCGTTGGCAACAACGCTGGTCTGACCTGCTGAATAACAAACTTCATTCTATTAAACCGGTTATAGGTTTCTGGCCTTCTTCTTGTCACCAATGTCGAGGTTGGGAGACTACTCTCTCCCGTCTTCGCATCGGCCACACTCGTCTTACTCACGGGTATCTCATGGAGAGGCTCCCTGCCCCTCTCTGTGAGCATTGTCAGGTTCCAGTGTCTGTTCGACATATCCTGTTGGACTGTCCACTTATCAACGAGCACGCAGAATTTACCTCCAACGACGTCTTCGCTCTGCGGCCTTCTTTACCTTCCTTCTTGCAGATGGACCCTCCTTTAATCCTGACTCTCTTGTTGACTTTTTGACAGAAACTGACTTACTACACAAACTCTGAAGATTATACCTCTAGCACCTCCCTCAGTCCCTTGTACCTCGATCTCTTGCTACCCTCCACCCCTGCACTTCCCACCGTCATCTAGCACTCCATACCCTACTAATCGTCCATCTCCCTCTTACAACTCACTCTCCCTGCATCCTACAATAACCTGCAGCGCTGTATAACCCCTGTGGTTTAGCGCTTCTATTTGATTATAATAATAATAATACTGACTGTCACGACTTAACCAGTCAGAGAAATAATTAGATGAACCATTGATATACACAATATGAAACTTAAAAGCCTGGAGTGCCAATGTCCACCTCAAGAGGCGACTGTTGGTTCCCTTAAAAGTTTCTAGGTATACCAATGGTTTATGATCTGTTTCAAGAATGAATTCTTTCCCCAGTAAATAGAACTTAAGTTTAGAGATACCCCACACAAGGGCTAAGCATTCCTTTTCAATGGTTGAGTATCTAGTTTCGGCCGGTAGAAGCTTCCGACTCAGGAAACATACAGGTAAAGGGGTACCGTCATGATACTGCAAATACGGCACCTAAACCTGTATTGGAGGCATCAGTTCTTAACAAAAAAGGGTTTTCTAATATCTGGAATCTTAAGTATGGGACCTTTAGAGAATATTGCTTTAAGTTCATTAAACTTTTCTCGAGCTATGTCGGAAAGTTCAAGAGGCTCCCTCACAGACTTCTTAAGGTAGTCTGATAAACTTCCGGTGAGGTTAGTAATATTGGGGATAAACTTAGCATAGAAATTAACAGAACCGAGGAAGCTACGCATGAGTTTCTTCGTTCTTGGGAATTTAAACTGTTAAGGCTTTGATTTTCTGGGGAAGAGGTTGCAAGGAGTTATCTGCTAGAACAAAGCCTAGATATCTAATATGGTTGTATGCCAGAAAGCACTTCTTTGGTTTTGCAGTGAGGCCATGTGCACGTAACCTGCGCAAGACTGACGTCAAAGTCTGGATGTGTTCATCCCAAGTAGATGTCATGACGTAAATATTGTCAAAATAAACGGACACGTTAGGCATATCACCCAGAACTTTCTTCATCAGTCTTACGTAGGTAGCACAGGCTGTTACGAGACCAAAGGGCATTGTCCTATATTGCATGAGACCTTGGTGGGTAGGAAAGGCGGTGTACTGCTTGGATGAAGGCTCTAACTTAACTTGATATGCTTGTGCGATATCAATTTCTGTAAAGAAAGTGGCATCATAAAACTTATGGAGGTCGTTATCTATGATAGGCATAGGTTCAGCATCCCACCGAGTGATAGCATTCAGTCCTCTAAAATCGATAGCAAGTCGATAGGAATTATCTTCTTTCTTAACCATGACCACTGGTGAACAATATGAAGAAACTGAAGGTTCTATGATGTTAAGTTTTAATAATCTGTCTACTTCTCGGTCGAATGCCTCCCTAAGATGAACTGGCACAGGGTATAATTTGCGTTTGATGGGAGTGTCTGTGACTAAGTTAATCTTATGGATAACCGTGGAGGTTAACCCAGGAATGTCAGTAAAGACATCTGAAAAAGCCTTTACACATTTAAGGAGATAATGTTTCTTGCCTCTGTCCAATGAATCATTAATATTTAAGTTAGTAGGAACTGAGGGTTCTAGAGTTACAACATCAGGCAGTTCCTCATCTTCTACCTCAGATGTGTCAATAACACACATTACACTCCTCCGGGATTGACTCATGTTTATGAGGAAAAACATCAAAAGTATTCAGACAATTTACAGTGTTTCTCCTGTAATACTTCTTAAGAATGTTTATATGATAAAGCTTAGGCTTCCCCTTGACTTCAATGAGGTAATCAACCTTCCCACAAATCTTTAGTACTTTGTAAGGGCCTTTCCAGGCCACTAATAACTTATTCGCTTTAATTGGTAAAAGTACCAGAACTTCATCCCCTACATTAAAACTTCTACTCTGACTCTTTGCATCAAAATAGGTTTTATATTGGTTCATGGACAAAGTTAAGTTTTGAGAAACTAAGTCAGAGGTCTCCTCCAGTTTAGATCTTAAGTCAAGGAGAAACTGATAAGACTGAACCTCAGCACTTCCTTCTTCATTAGTCCATAAGTCATGAAGGATTGATAGTGGACCTCTGGCCTGTCTACCATAGAGAAGTTCAAAGGGTGAGAACCCTAATGAATCACTGGGAACTTCCCTCATGGCAAACAATGCACAGGGTAGGTAACGATGCCACTCCTTAGGTTTAAGGAAGCAAAGTTTCCTTAAAATGGACTTAGGATGGAGTGTTGTCGTTCAATCCTCCCATTACAGCTGGGATGATATGGGGTGGTGAAAAGGGGTTTTACCCCCAGAAGTTGATAAAGATGTTGCATAAGTTCGGAGGTGAACTGCGTCCCCCGGTCTGACAAAATCTCTCTGGGGATACCCACCCGTGAAAAGATGGACAAAAGGGCTTCTGCTACCTCTATAGTAGTAATTGACTTCAAGGGTACAGCTTCAGGAAAACTGGAAGCATAATCCACTAATGTAAGAATATATCTATGTCCCCCAGATGAAAGTGGTGATAAGGGACCAACAATGTCAATGGCTACTCTCTCAAAGGGTACTGTAAAAATAGGCATTTTGACCATAGGTACTCGCCGGGTACCTCGGGAGGATGACAGTTGGCAAACCTTACAAGATCTACAATATAGTGATATCTGAGGACATTCTCGGCCAAAAATAGGTGTCCTTAATTTTATTTAAGGTCTTACGGTGAGAGAAATGTCCAGCCACTGGTAGATCATGGGCCATTTTAAGAACGGTCTCCCTGCACTGGCTTGGGACAACTAGAGTGGAGTAGGCTATATCGTCTGAATGAGGCTTAAATACCGATTTGTATAGAATACCTCTAATGTATTCAAATTTGTATGAAAAGTCTTTCCTTTGAATAACCTTATTTTTACTAGCTGAATCATGGCAATTCTGGAGAGAAGGGCAATTAAGTTGTAACTTGACAAAGTCATCCTTAGATATTTCCAAAGGTTTTAGGTCAGGAAAAATCAAAGGATGAATAGCAGGAGAAGCTAGTGCTTTGTTCTGTGTCCTAGTTAATACCTGGATGGATTCAGAGACAATATCATCACTTTCATCTAAAGAGTTACCAGGTTATCCTGCTACCTCGTTATCGAGAGCATCATCATCTGTTCCTGCAGCCTCGGGAACAGAATTAGAGAGGGGTTTTTCTGAGTTTAAAGGAAGAGGAGCTGAAACACTTACGTCCCATGTGGGTAGTGAAAGGTCCCCCTCTGAAGGGAGAACGGCACCTTTTACATTACCAATAAGTACTGAACATGATGTGATGGGGGCGAGTACGGCTTCGGACCACCCTGTAAACCATTTAGACCTAATGTAACAGCGGATGGTTGGGAATGTGTCCGATCGGCCCAAGTAGTCTGTAAGAATAGTGGAGGCATGAGTGGGTTTGAGATTAGGGAACAGTTTATCAGATATGACAATACATGTGCATCCTGTGTCTCTTAATATCGTAGATACATTAAGACCATTAACTGTCCCTGAACAGAAGGGTGCTCGTTCATTACAGTCTTTGAAACACCTTCCAACTTTTTGAACTTTCTTCGAAGGGCAATCGGGGCGTTTATGCCCTTTCTTACCACAAAAGTGACACACTGGGATAAATGATGTTGGTTTATTTTCTACCAGAGGTTTAGTCTTCCTCACATCCGGTGATACTTTGCCTTTCGGGATCGATCCCTTCAGGTCCTTATAGGAATTATGGGCTTCCGCATACAAGTCAGCAGCCTCAACAACTTCCGCAGCCTTAATCAGATTACGTTCTCTAATGAAGGTTCGTATCTGGTGGGGCAGAGCCGTCAGGAACTGGTCGGCAACCATGAAATCTCTAAGAGATTCATAAGTGTGATGAATTCTTGCACTGTCTATCCAAAAATCAAACAACCGAAAGAGTAATCTGTAACTGCTGGAAATTCTGACCGTGTTGTAATGCGGCTTACCTGAAATCCTTCCTATAAGAGTTAGTGGTTTTCTGGTAGGCTTTAAGAATTGCCTTCTTCAACAGATTATAGTCACAAATGATATCATGTGACAAAGTTGCATAAATGTTCAAAGCTGTCCCTGAAAATAACATACCCAACCTAGTAGCCCACGAATCAAATGGCCATTCACAGAGGGTAGCTGTATTTTCAAATCTGATAATATAAGAAGTTATGTCTTCCCCCTCTGTGAAGGGTGGTAAGTTGGGGGTGGGGGTATATGAAGGGTGGGATGCTCCACTACGCCCTCATTTAATTGCTGCTGGGTAAGACCTAGTTTCTTATTCTCTAAGTCTAGACGAGCTTTCTCTACTTCACGATCTCTCTCTTTTTCTCTAGCTTTTGCTCTTTCCTCTAATTCTTTCTCTAGAGTGCGTGCCTCACGTTCTCTAGCTTGTTGTTCCCGTATTTGTGCTCTTTCTTCACGATCAAGCCTATCACGTTCTTTCTTTTCTTCTAGTTCCCTTTCTGTCTCTCTTTCAACTCTCTCTCTCTCTCTCTCCTTTTTCTCTTCTTGTTCCCTTTCTAACTGTCTCTCTTGTCTTTCTCGATCTCTTTCTAACTGTCTCTTGTTTCTCTCTTTCAACTTCATTCTTTTTTTCCTGAATCTTAGTAGCTATGAAAGATTCCAAAGTTTTCCCCGTAATACCTAGCTTCATCCCAGCATTCATCCAGAACTGGTATTCCTCCATACTAACCGGGATAACTTAACGGGTGAATGAAACATAGAAAACGGAGGGTTCAAATCCTGCTCCGCTACAACTGAACACACTAAACCGGAGGGTTCAATCCCTACTTCGATTTATACAGTATAAATTGACCGGAGGGTTCTATGCCAGCTCCGACCAACCAGTAAGGAGAATGGGATCACTTGACCATCCACTCCCCACTATAATCAAGAGTGTCCTATGACAGTTCCCTTGATATAACATACAAGAACTCAATGAAGAAGATTTATCACTGGAAAATCTCTGATCCCTAGAGTCTATTCCTAAAATAATCTTCAAGCTCAAAACAAAGGTGGCAGAAGTAACTAGCAGATCCTGCCTTGACTTGACTAACATAAACAAAGAGTAATTAACAATCACCAAATCCTTTAAATACCTTATCTGTAGTCCTACTATAGTAAATGAATACTTATGAAGGGTGGCAACCGCCTGTGGTGTGGAGCGTTGGAGGTACACCAAGTCACTGTTGGCGGAGTTCCAATAATGTCGTCAGGTGTCGCCGGCTCAGGTCAAGAGTAGCGTCGAGTCGTGTTCGAGGCGTCGAATCCTTTGAGTCGAATCCTGGCAAGGTCGCCACTTGTGAAGGTTGTCACCAATCTTCTCAGGAAAAGTATAATAGAAAAAGACTAATAACAAGAAAAATAAACTATTTTAATAGAATGGAATTTAAATAATAAATACGTAAATATGATTATAATAATCCTATATTAAAGAAAAATGAAAACAAAAAAAGATATATATGATTCAAAGCTAAATATTTACAGCTGTGGTCTAATCACTGAAGCAATGAATCCTCGTGGTGTTGTTGCCTCGATGTTTTCCACAAATCCAACAATCTTCCAAACTGTTACAATGTCACAGACGATGTCAGGGACTCAGTTGAAAGTTGTCCCCTAGTGACGTCCAGTTGCCTGATGTTTCTAGTGGGTACTGAGGTACTACTGGTGGTAGTGCAGGAATGGTGGAGGTAACTGTTTCTCAATTGGTGAGTACGCCGGCCCCCCACTCAGCCTTGAATCCGATGATCCGAGCGGACACAGAGGACTGTGAATGAAACCACAATAATTACTCACCACTCTAGCATTACTTTACATAGTAGGCATAAGGTCTTTAAAAGAAATGGCGAAACTGTAATAATTAACTCTACCAAAAACCAAGGCAGGACATAGCAGAAGTGAAAGTTTTTAAACATGAGTGAAGTTCCAAAAATAATTAGAGTGAAGCTCTTACACATAAAATAATGAAGATACGAGCAGCCGTGAAGTACTTACAGTGAGATCGAGCGTGGTCAGTCAAGTGATTTCAACCGGCAGCCGAATCCTAGCATTACACCTCTCACCGGGTGAAAAAAGGGGGGGGGGTATAGCAGCAGCTAGACACTCACCCCACCTTAACCAGCAAACTACCACTCAACCATCACTCTACATACCTTCACACTTTCATCACTCCTATCTATGGACTTTCCCTCACACCCCACTACTCATACTTGCACTATATATGTCATCATATATATTAGGGATTAATATTTTCCTCAAAGGTAATGAAAAGATAATATATACAGGTTTAGCGCTCGTGTGGTTGACAGGATTTAAATCGAATTAACAAAGTATTATCCAAAAATGATATTGTAAAAATGTATGGAAACTTTAAAAATATATAATTTCTCTCTACTTATTAGTACTCTGGCATAACCAGTGCCAAATAAGTGTTACGTGAAAAACAAATATCAAAGAAACGCTGAAAACACCATAAAAACTTGTTACACAATCTACTCCTGCCTACAAGAAAGGTATTTCTAATCATTTTTCTTCTTCATCTTGCCGTCTCTACCGAAGATTGTAGCATTGATGATTCTGACGATGCGACGTAGAATGAATAGAAGGACAGTCATAGCCAGGTGGAGGAGGAAGATCACGTCCAGCATGAGGAACTCCACCCAGGAGAGCTGTGCCGCTGGTGACCTCAGCTGGGGCGCACCTCTGTGACGGATGACGTACTCCGTCCAGAACACTGCCAGCTCCGTGGGTGGTACAGGTTGATCCCGCAGAGACACCGACATCCTCAGAACGTTTTCTTTATACCTGTGCACAAGAACAGTGAGAAAAATACCCATACAAGTTAAAGATCTGAAAAGGGAAGTTACAGAAATATTAAATGAATAGTTACGAAAAGAAAGGACAAGGGTTCATTGCTCGAATTTAAGAATGATGAGGATTAGAATTAAAGTGTAATATGATAAGAAGTTATAGTAAATTTGTATACACCCGGGGCAGAGACTACTGTAAAAGAGTTAAGGGAGTTTTGTACTAAGTTACAGAATAATTGTTGCGGGTGACCTGAATACTAAAGTGAGGAAACTATTGAACATTGACCTCTTCGCTCTCGGGCTGAGAGGTTGTGCGGCGCAGTAGCTCCTGACCTAGTCTTGGCGCATTCGCTGCCCAGCTGTGGTGGAGGAAGGTTGTTCCGATCTGACCTCTAGTGGGAGCTACTAGCAGTTTCATTGGACAGTAATGGCTGTTCAGTATCGTCGACGGATTAACACAGTATGTGTGGAATTCATCAGAGGAGCCGTATATCCGTCTAATGCGGTAGTGATGTTGCCTGTAGTGTTGAGAGACACATTTGGATTGGATAACAATGACATTTACGTATTGCACTGAATGGAAGTGCGAGAGTTTTTGTCAAGCTGATTTCGACGACAGTGTATGAGCGATTGGTGGATAAATATGAGGGCGTCAGCCTGACAGTGAATTCATCAGTGGAAGTAAAGTTAAAGGACGTTTCAAGGCAATATACGTACGTGCCTTCGTAATTTACCGTTCGAAGCTGATGAACGGGATGTACGTGATGTATTTCAAGAATATGGTGGTCCATCAAGCAATCTTGGGCCGATGGTCGGAGGGTATCTATGAAGGGATGCCAGAAGGGTCATATACATTGAAGATGACACTACGACGACCTATTCCGTCCTATGTGTTACTACCTGAATTTAGGACGCAGGCATACGTGACTTATGCTGGTCAACGTCGTACGTGCCGCCTATGTGGGTCGTATGAACACATGGCAGCAGACTGTGCACAGCGACCAGGGGGTCGTTACGACGCTACAAGAGCGGCATTGGTTGTTAAGGATGCAATTGCTGTTCAGGACGAGGACGTAGGCGTGGTGTCGACGGGAAGATGGAGTGACATAGTTCAAGGGACTGCAGAGGTGTGCCAGACTCTACCTACAGAGTCACAGACGTCGGTGGTACCGGCTGTACAGGATAGGGTGGACGATTTGGACTTGGGTATAGCAGCAGAGTTGACAGAGGAATTGTGTGGGCTGTTGGACAGTTCAACAGGTGTGGAGGAGGTAGTGTGTGTGACGGAGGGCTGGGGAAGTCAGCCCAGTGGACACTAGTCTTTTTCAACAGGAGGTGCCAGTTACAGTGCATAATGAGGACTGTGCTGGGGATATGGACATTGGAAGTGATTCACGTAAACGTCCTATGGGTGTGGCTGAGGACGACGTCCTTACGCCCGCTCAAAGGTCTAGTAAAAATCTTTGGTAGAAGTTGCACAAAAAGTGGAGCTGAGTGGAAGGAGTGTGGATGGTGACAGGAATTTACGAGGAAACAAAAGGAACATCATAACCCTGGTGGGATGTCAAAGCGTGTAGGTAATAAGTATGAGAAATCTAAAGGGAAGCCACCTTTAACATATTCAAGTGTCTCACGCTTAACGTGAACGGGGCTAAAGCTGAGGTCTCGAGGAAGTGGATAGAAGTGACGATGAGAAGGTATGACATTAATGTAGGGTTTATACAGGAACATAATTATAAGTATGGTAGGGATTTTCAGTTGCAAGGTTATAAAGTGTATGCTGGTAGTTCAGGGGCTTTCAAGGGAGGGGTGGCGGTAATTGTGAAGGTAATTGTGAAGGAGAACAGCCCTTTTCAGTTATTAGCTTGGGAGGAGGGGAGAGACGGGAGGGTTGTGAGGGTGGATGGGGTTTGGGGAGGAGTCAGGGTAGCTTTCATTGGGGTTTATTTGCCGGCTATAAATAACCGTAGAGTCAAGGAGGATTTTGTGAGGGATCAATTGGTATATTACTTGGGTGGCTTGCCAGAAGTTGTAGTAGTAGGTGGTGATTGGAATAGTATCATAAGGCTCAAAGATGTAGAACCAAGGGGATCGGGATGTGTGCTCAGTGTTTTAAGGGATGTTCTAGGTAGTGTGGGACTAGTTGATGTGGTGGGTGGGGGTTGGAGGTTTGATTATACTTTTGTGAGGAGGGGGTATGCAGCACGGTTAGATCGTATATATGTCTCAAGGGTTATTAATGTGGGGGTGGTGAGTTGTGTGGATGTAGGTTTTACTGATCATAGGGGAGTGTTAGTGGAGCTTGGTGGGCAGGTATGGTGAAATGGTATCCTGGGTATTGGAAACTAAATGTAAGTCTTGTAGAAGGGGAGGAGGGTAGAGAATTATTTGCCGAATGGTGGGGGACGGTAAGGTAAGTTACTACCGGACATAGTGTCATGGTGGGTGGACGTGGCGAAGCCAGCGATAAGGGATTTTTATAAAAGTAGAGGTCGGGAGGTTGCGAGGTGGAAGTATGGATTGCAAAAATATTTGGAGGATCAGCTGAGTGTATGCTATGAGAGGCGGTTGGATAGGTACATGAGTGAGGTGCCTGCGATTAGGAGAGATTGCGAGAAATACAGAATGAACGTTTTGATGCGATTCGTGTGCGTGGAAGGTGTGGATGAGGTTTTATGGGGTGATAAGCCTTCGGCTTATGTGTTGAGGTCATTTAGGAAAAGGAGGAGGGATGATGATTTCGAGGTTGGTGGTTGGAGAGGACAGAGATGGGTATGAAAGAGGTCAGATCATGAGGAGCACAGAAGCGATGAGTTTGTATTTAGAGAGTTGGTTTAGAGGATATTTAACGGCAGGAGAGGGAGGGAAAGAGAGGAGAATAATTGAGGAGGGTCATGGAGAGGTTGGGGGAGGATGATAGGAAGCTATGAGTGGGGACATAAGTGAGGAGGAGGTGTGGATGGCGATACAGAGTATGAGTAGAGAAAGTCACCTGGAATTGATGGAATTTCGAATGATTTTATGTGTTGCAGTGGGAGGTCATAAAAGATTGTTTAGTGAGATTGATGAATCGAATGAAAGAGATGGGTACTATGGGCGTGTCGCAGTGCACTGGGGTGATTGTTTTAGTAAAAAAGGAGGGGTAGGGGAACAGATAGGTGATTATCGGGTTTATCGATGATGTGTGGGGATTATAAGATTTTTGCGAAAGTGTTGTGTAATAGGATTAAGAAAGTAATTGGTAGGGTAGTTGAAGAGGGGCAAAGAGGGATACCGGGGAGATGTATGAATAAAGGGCATGTTTGGATTAGGAATTTTGTGGACAATAGTGTTGGAGGTGGTGTTTTGGCTGTGGATTGAAAACTGCGTATGATTGTGTTGAAAGAGATATGTTATGGAGGATCATGAGGAAGCAGGGGTTTGGGGAGGAAATAGTGGGATGGGCGGAAGCCCTGTATAAAGATGCAAAGTGAGGGTGCAAGTTAATGGGTTGGTAGGTGCGGAAGTGAGGATGGGGAGAGGTTTGAGGCAGGGATGTCCCTTGTCTCAAATCCTATTCGCGTGTATGCAGGATCCTTTGTATAGACTAGTTAAGGTAGGAGTAGGGGGCGGGGAGGAAGTTGAATGGATACAGGAATTGTTGGATATGTGGACGACACCACGGTGTTAGTGAATTCTGAAGAGGGTTTACGTGCTATAGGATTGATTATCAGTTTGTTTGGGAAAGCATCTGGTATGAGGATTAACATTGCTAAGTCCAATCTAATGGAAGTAGGTACATGGGTGGGGAGTGGCTTGGGGTTAAGGTATGGATGGTCAATAGTAGATAGATTGAAAGTTTGTGGTATAGTGGTAATGGCTGATTATGGAAACTAGAAAAGTTAATGTCGATTTAGTTTTAGGTAAGGCATTAAAGAGAATGTTGGGATGGAGACCTGGGGATGTTACGTTGTTACAGAGGGTGATAGTGGTTAATACTTTAGTTTATAGTAAAGTTTGGCACGTGCAAGGTTATTTCCTATATTAAAGGGAGATATGGTGGAATTGGTTGGAAAGGTGTTGAGATATATATGGGGATATGGGAAGCATTGGTTGTGTAGGGAGGTTGTCATGAAGAGGGTGGGCTTAGGGGTTTGGGGTTAATAGATTTGGAGGAACAGGCTAGGTGCTTATATGTACAATTTTGTTATATGACTAAGGGGTGGCAAAGGACGGAGGGTGGAGAGGTCATGAGGATTTCAGGAAGTGGTGGAGGGGAAGGATTTGGTTAGGTGTGCTGATATGTTGCGGGGTCTTATGAGTGTAAGGAATCGGACGTGTAAAGGCTCGTGTGTTAGGAAGGGTGGGGAGAGGAGAGGAGGTAATGGAAGGGCTGGCTGTTTTTCCGGTATATGATTGGAAAAGTATATGGAGTGGGTTGAAGGGTATGAGGGTCAGTGTGAGGGCGAGAGAAGTTTTGTTTCGGTTTTTACATGGGGTACTGGCCTCACGGGAGGTGCTGTATAGGATGGGTTTGGTTGGAGATGCAAGGTGTGGTAAATGTGGCGAGGTCGATTCTATTTATCATGAGGTATATTTTGTGAGCAATTGGATGTTGTCAGACAATGGTTGGGGCGTTTAATAAGATTTGGAGGGAGGGATACATGCGTTGAGATTTTTGAGTTTAGATATAGGTGGTGTGGGGCAGGATGTGCGAGAGCGCTTATGTATATGGCTGTTGATTTTGTGTATGTTTCGTGGGTGATGAGGAGCAAACTGGGAGTGTGCGGTTAAAGGCCATAGCAGCGTCCATGTACAGGACAAAATGTAGAAATAGAATTTTGTATGGGAGTCATGGGGTAGGTTTTTCCTGTGGTTTATAGGGATTTCACTGTAGGACAGTTGTTGGGAATGATACAAGTTAATAGTTGAAAAGTGGCTGTTCTATTTTTGTGAGGAGTATGAGAGGTAAGTTAAAGTGGTATGTTTGTGTAGATGGGGATGGGGGTGGACGGTGTGACAAGGTAACCATGAGGTTACGGTTTTGACAATATTTTGACTTATGGGGTTGTGAATGGAGGTATGTATAAGAGGGGGTTATGAAGTAGAAAATGATATAATGAAGTAGGAAAAAAATGGAGGAAGTTAGAGGTGGCTTTCCTTGGGTATCATATTATCTGAGTTTGTATGACTTTTGAAGTATAGAGACATACTTATGGTGTAAAGGTTTTGATGTGTATGAGGTAACAGTAACTGTTTTTAGATGTTTATGAGAGAATAAGGTTTTTTTGGTTTCATAACAGGGTGAGGCATATTTTCGATAAATACATGTCATTGGGGTTTTCTGTGTTTTTGTGGTGTGTTGCAACATGTGGTATAATATTTTGTATTTATGGGACAAAAGTAGAATACAGTATTCTGTTGAATACATAGTTGGTTTCTTCAGTAGAGGAGAAATGAGTAGTATATGATGGTAAGGTATTTTACCTAGCTAACTAATTATAAAAGTTATAAGGAGTAATGTAATGTTAATTTTTAAATTAAATGGAGAAATTCACTGCCTGGTGTGTGGGCTTGATGATGGATTTTTGTATTATTTTGATTTGTATGTATGTTTTGGCTACAAAACTGTTAACTTTGCTGTTGGTTATTAGGTTCTTTTCATGTGTACACATAGGACTTTTTATATATGCATACATGAGTTTTACTGGACTGCTTTTTGGTTGTCATGTTTTTATTAAGGGTTACATGATTTTAGTGTGATCAGTAGCTCAAATTTTGAGGGTTTTTTTGTCTTTACAGATGAGAAAAAATGAGTAGGGGTATCGTTAGGATAAAATGGGGGATAGAAGGGGGGTCTTTGTATGAGATTCTATGATCTCAAGAAAAGTTTTCAGTTTTCATTGGTAGATTTTACTAAATTGTTTTTTTTATAAGGGAGTTGAGAGGTTGAGCTGGTTTTGTAATGATAAGTGTATATTATTAATGTGTCTGTATGTTCAGTTGGGGTTATGTGTGTGTATGGTATGCTCCATTTCTTTTTGTTTAATTATAGTAGATATGTTTCTGCGGAATAATGGAAGAGTCTGAGGACATGTTTTTTTTTCAATTTGATTTGCCACTGTACAAGTTTTGTAATTTTCATATAATAGCAATTCATTCATGTTAATGTATAAAGATAGTTCTTTTATTACAAGGAGACTATTTAAGTGGCCTTATGTGTTTGTATTAAAACTTGTTTTTGTTTAATTTGTGTTTAGTCTTTAAGTTTTTTGGAAGCATATTAATATGTTGTCTTTTATTTATGTACATACTGTACCAGTTGATAGTCATTTACTGACAACTAAAATGTATTCCTGTTTTTCTAAATAAAATATAAAAAAAAAAAAAGTCTTGGCGCAACTTCCGTTTTTCGGCAAGATGGCGACCAGTATGAGGAGGAGACGCAACACAGTGTGTATTGAGTTACTACAGGGAGCTATCTACCCAGTAAATGCTTCTGTTTTGCTGCCAGCGATTATCCGTGACACCTTTGGTGTTATCAACGATGACCTTTACGGAGTTGCCTTGAATGGCTCGAGGAGAATTTTTGTGAAATTGAACACAGCAGAGGCGTATGAGAAGATAGTGGAACGCTACCAGGAGGAATGTATCATCGTCAACACTGGATTAGAGGTCAGGCTAAGGGATGTTTCGGCCTACTATACTTATGTTCGTGTGAGAAACGTGCCATTTGAGACCTTAGGAGTGGACCTAAGTGAAGTATTTCAACAATATGGTGTAGTGCACACGACAACAATGGGGCGTTGGACGGACGGAATTTATGAAGGATTGCCTGAGGGCTCTTACACTTTAAAAATGACCTTAAAACGCCCCATACCGTCATATGTCATGCTGGACGAATTTAGGACGCAAGTGTTTGTCACTTACGCAGGACAGCGTAAGACTTGCAGAATGTGTGGGCATACGATCATATGGCAGCGGGTGGCCCCGCACCCTGGCGTCGAGAATGGTGACTCATAATGTACCTGTGGTACAAGCCCCTTTTGAGGAACCTGTACCTGCGAATGTGGTAGAGATGGGTAATGCCAGTTGGGCAGATGTAGTGCAAGGAGTGGAGGACCGTTGTGTGACACTCCCTGAAGCACTGGGTGCTTCGCCAGTGGGTGAGTTGGAACATGTACTAGAGACTGATGGGACGGTGGAGGGTGTGCAACAAGAGGAATTGCCGAAACCAGTGCAAGAGATGATAAGCACTTTTCTGGCTGGTTCGGAGGTGGATGCCTCGGGAACGAACGGAACATTGCAGGGAGAGGAGGAAAGGCTTATCCAAGCTGTTAATGTGTTAGAGGAAGGGGCAGACAGGCTACAGAAGCGAGAGGTGGAGGCCATTGTGCATAGGGAAGAGGAAGTGAGCACGGATGAGATGGAGGTTGGGGTTAAATCTAGAAAGAGGCTGGCGAAACATCGGATGATGATGTTCTAACACCTGGCCAGCGTTCAGGCAAGAAGGTATGGTGGAGGGGCCAGGGAAAGGGACAGTGGGAGATCAGGGAAAGGCGGGGGACATAGTGTGAGACAAGACAGGACTAAAGGTAGTATAGTAAAGAGTGCCACAGGTAGAACACAGAAACCCAGGGAAAGCCCCGTTGGCGTATTCCAGTGTTTAACAATAAATGCAAATGGCCTTAGGGCTGAAGTAAAGCGTAGTTGGATGGAGGTTATACTGAGACGATATGACATAGACGTGTGTTTTATACAAGAGCATAACTTCAGGTGTGGTAGAGATTTGAGATTAAAGGGGTATCAAATATTTGCAGGTAGCTCGGGAAGTTAAAGGGTGGGGTGGCAGTGGGTGTGAAAGAATCCAGCCCTTCCGATTGTTAGCTTGGGAGGAGGGAGGAGGGGAGAGTAGTGAGGGTGGATGGAGTGTTGGGAGGCATAAGGGTGTGCTTTGTAGGTATTTACATGCCTGCTGACAGTAATCGTAAAGTTAAGGAGGAGTTTGTGAGGGATGTCTTGACTTTTTATTTGAGAGGGCTGCCAATGATTACGGTGTTGGGTGGTGACTGGAACTGTATTATTAGGAAAAAGATGTGGAACCTAGAGGGCAGGATGTGAGTTAGGGTCTTGCGTACATTATTGAGGGAGGTGGGGTATTAGATGTGGTAAGGGAGATGGTTGGGTGTAGAGCATACCTTCGTGAGAAGAGGATATGCTGCCAGATTAGATCGAGTGTATGTCACAAAGGATGTTACAGTGGGGAGGGTTCGACGTTAGATATTGGTTTTTCAGATCATCGTGGTGTTATAGTGGAGGTGACGTGGCAGGGAATGGTACGCAGGTACAATAGTTTTGGAAGATGAATGTAAGTTTGCTGGGGGAGGAAGAGCGGATATTATTTGCCGAATGGTGGGGTCATTATGGAAGGAAGGGGCAGGGGAACGGAGAAGGATTTTCTGGAATGGTGGAAACAAGTGCGAAGACGAGAATAAGGGAATATTACAGAAATAGAGGTAAGGAGGAGGCTGGGTGGAAGTTTGGTCTTCAGAAGTATTTAGAGGGTCAGCTGCAGGAATGTTATTGGGGGTAGTAGGTTTGGGGAAATACGGACTTGAGGGGTAGGTTAAAGGACATTCAAAATGACCGCTTTGACGACATAAGAGTCAGGGGAGGCATTGAGGAGGCGTTATGGGGGATAAACCATCTGGCTGCGTGTTGCGACAGTTCAGAGACAGACAGAGGTGTACTACGATAATGGGGGTAGAAGTGTGTACAGGGTAGGTGGCTATAACGTGGGACAAGTGTTAGGAACGACAGATGGTATAAGCAATTATGCTGATTTTTGGTTTGAGAGGAAATTAGCGGAGAGGACAGAGAGGGTAGGAGGGAGGGATTATTGAGGAAGGAATCCTGTGTCGTGTGGGAAAAGAGGAGTGTGAGAGTTTAAGTGGAAGTATAAGTGAGCAGGAGGTGGGGGAGGCTGTGGCTAGTTTAACGTTAGGAAAGGCACCAGGTATAGATGGAATACCTAATGACTTTTACGTATTACACTGGGAAACATTGCGAGAATGTTTGGTGCTTTTGTTCAATTGTATGAAAGAGAAGGGACGGTTGGGTGAAACGCAGAGTACGGGGGTGGTTGTTCTGGTGCCGAAGAAAGGGGAGAAGAGGACCTTGGGAAATTATAGAGCCTTATCCCTCATGTGTGGGGATTATAAAATTTTTGCAAAAATATTGGGTAATAGGATGAAATTGGTGCTTGACAAAGTCATACATCAGGGGCAGTTCGGTATACCTGGTAGAAGTATGAATGTGGGACATGGTCGTATCAAGGATTTTATTGAGAGTAGGAAGGGCGGGGGTGTTCTGGGAATTGATTGGAAGGAAGCGATGACAGTGTGGATCGACGAATGTTGAGAATTATGTTGAGAAAACAGGGATATGGAGAGGACATTGCCGCATGGGTAGAGACTTTGTATAATTCAGCAAAGGTGCAGGTGCAGGTGAACGGAAGTTGGGACGACAGGTGATGATGGAAAGGGATTGAGACAGGGGTGTCCATTGTCACAAATCCTATTCGCGTGTTTGCAAGATTCTTTTTATAGGTTAATAGAGGAAGGAGGGAGAGAGTGGACAGGGGGAGGCTTGTGGTGTGGGAATAGTGGGGTACGTAGATGATACAACTGTACTAGTGGGTGGGGAGGAAGGGTTGGCGAACGTGGGACGTATTATAGAGATTTTTGGGCGGCGACAGGGATGAGGGTCAATGGTGCGAAATCTAAGTTATTGGAAGTGGGAATGTGGGTGGGAGGAGGCTTGGGAGAGGCGTATGGATGGAAGGTTGTTGATAGGATTAAAATTTGTGGAATAGTATATATGGCGGATGTGGAAGAGGCTAGGCAGGTAAATTCTGTGGAGGTGGTGGGTAGGGCTCTGGGTAGAATGAGGGGCTGGAGGCCGGGAGATGTAACACTAATACAGAGGGTGGTGGTGGTGAATACTCTTGTATATAGTAAGGTGTGGAATGTGGCTGCCGTGTATCCTTTGAGGATGGAAGAGGTAAGAGAATTACAAAGGAAAGTGTTAAGGTATGTGTGGGGGGATGGAAGGCCATGGTTAAGAAAGGAGGTCGTTATGATGAAAGTCCGAAAAGGTGGGTTGGGACTTATTCCCTTGGAAAATAGGGTGAAAGCTGTGTATGTAAAACAGTGTTTTTGAGAAAAGGGGGTGCGGGGATTGCGGTAGGGAGGGTCATGGAGGATGACGAAAGTGGTGGAGGGAAGGAATTGCGGTGTGTGAAGATATGGCAAGGCAGTTGTTGATAGCGAGGGAGCCTAAAAGGGTAAAGGTGGGTAGGCTGGGGAGGGTTAGTGATAGGGTAGGGGTGGTGCAGGGGCAGGAACAATTTCCGGTTTATAATTGGAGGGAGATTTGGGGGGAATTTAGAAAGATGCGTTTCAGGCCAAGGGTCAGGGAAGTAGTATATAGATTTTTATTGGGTATATTGGCGTCTAGGACGGCATTGTATAGAATGGGGTTGATGAGTACGAATGCATGTCAGTGGTGGGGGGATGAAGAGACAGCCTATCATGCTGTCTACTTTTTTGAATCGTTATAGGTAGTGAGGCTGTGGCTTGCAAGGGTTATTGTGTTGGTGGGAGGGGGGACATTTTTCGCTCTTGAGGGCCTTAAGTTTTGATGTGGAGGGAACACCGAAAGAAGTAGGACGGGCAATTAAGTATGTAGTTGCGGATTTTTTGCACGTATCGTGGGGAATGCGGGAGGTGGGTGGGGTCTGTAGGGTCAGAGCATTATCGGGTAGCTGTATAGGACCATGTGTAGAAACAGGATATTATATGGAGGTAAATGGGTAGCGAGTTTTTCTGAGGGGTATAGATCTTTAACAGTGGAAAATTATTACGATGATTAAATGTAGTGTGGGAATGGACTGGATTCAATGTGGGATAGTAGTAGGTAGGGTGGGGGTAGATTTGTTGCGTGTGTATATAGACGTCTAGCTGTTTGATCCTGGGGAAAGGTGGAAGACTGGAGACTAACATACTCTGATTTTGAGAGTTGGGGTAAAGACAACTGACGAGAAAGGGGAGCATAGGAATAGGAGGATGAAAGTGTGTATCAGGATGGACCATACTACATTAGGACGTGACGAAGGACATGTTCAATTAAAGGGAGTACGCCAGCGGGGTTTTTGGTAGTGTTGAGAGGATGTGTTATTGAGAAGTTATAATTTTCAAATCATGCTTAATATAGGAACTGTCATTGCTAGTTCCTTCAAATGGTGTAATTAAATTATGTTATATTGCTTTAATGTGTTGAGAAACACAAAAGTTCAGAAGATAATTTTTCTATCAATATTGTAAAAGTTTCACTTGTTAAGAGGTGATATTAAGGAGTACACAGTTTCCTTAATTAATAAGACACATTGAAAATATTAAGGAAGTATGTATGCTTAATGAGGTTTATGCATTCTTTTACATGGACATAGGCTTTATGAACGCTATGACATGACCCTTTTGATTATTGTATTGTATAATGTTAGATTTTGTGTTACTGTTAAATAGTCATTGGCACTCTTGGAGATGATTGTAGGGTTTAGGCTAATATGTTGCCATATATTGTACTGGTGAGATAACAGTCATTATATTATTATGGATGTACCGAGGGGTGTTTTAGATTTCTGTAATAATCATTTGGCTATCATGTATTTGTATTTAAACAATCTAGAGGTTCATGAAATAGTGAGAACATAACAAGTAGTCATTTTGTTCTAGTGTGATTACACTGCCAGTATATCATTAAGGATGTTTTCAAAGAATGCATATAGTATAAATATTATGTAGGTATATAATTGTTGGTCAGGTTTTATTGTTCGTTATATACAGAATGTAGACACTGTTTGCTGGTTATTTTGTATTTTGTTGCTCTGGAAGCAATAGTGAAGCGCAGTTTTGTAAGATTTTCTTATTATGTACTATGGTTTTTATAATAAAATATAAAAAAAAAAAGTTACAGAATAATTGTTGCGGGTGACCTGAATACTAAAGTGAGGAAACTATTGAAGATGCCATAGTATGTATTGTATGGTGCCAGGGGAAAATGATAAGGAAGGCCTCTTATTAAGCTTCAAAAAGGAAGACTTCTAGTAACAAGTAATACTTTTTTCAATGGTAATAGTTACAAATTACTAGGTTATGTTTTCTATTTATTAACACATCGGCAGTTTCCCACCAAGGCAGGGTGACCTGAGAAAAAAAAACTTTCATCATCATTCACTCCATCACTGTCTTGCCAGAGGCGTGCTTACACTACAGTTATTAAACTGCAACAATAACACCCCTCCTTTAGAGTGCCGGCACTGTACGTCTCCATTTGCTCCTATCTAACATGCTCACGAACTTGCTGGAAGTCCAAGCCCTCGCCCACAAAACTTCCTTTACCCTCTCCTTCCAACCTTTTCTAGGCCGACCCCTACCCTGCCTTCCCTCCAATACAGATTTATACACTCTCATAGTCATTCTATTTCGTTCTATCCTCTACATGTCCAAACCATCTCAACAACCCTTCCTCAGCTCTCTGGATAATAGTTTTGGTAATCCAACACCTCCTAATCTCCAAACTACGGAGTCTCTGCATTATATTCACACCACACATTTTTTTGTTATATTTTATTTAAAATACATATAGATAATTAAATATTATAAGTTGACACATACTATAAAATTAATACATATATTGAAAAACCATCATTGTTTATACTTCTTATCCAATTGGAATCATACAGTTTAATCACATTAAATTACTTTATTTCTGCCCTTGTGTCTATTTTTTTTTATATTTTATTTAAGAAACAGGTATATGTACATATTACATACATGGAAACTTTCGAAACATATGAACACTTATAATTACCAACATAATTTACATATGATAATCAACATAGAAACTTACCACAAATATACTTGTTACTAATGCATGATCATTTTCCTCATAACATCAAGGTGCCTCTATAAAACACTAGTTAAAACTTACAAATGCAATATACCCCCCCCCCTCAACCTTCCTAACATAAAACTCCCCTCTGAAAATTTTTGATTAAACCAACAATATGTATACATATCACACCCTACCCCCTAAATATACACTAAATTGTACAATCAGAACTGTATATTACACGATACCATTATTTCTATGCATCCTCTTTAATTCTGTCAAGTATTTAAATTTTAAATAACACAATAATAACTCTAACGATTACGTATACAAAATTATATGGTCTCACTTTACCATATATTTAGTAAAGATTAACATAAATAATCCTAAATCAGGCAAATGTTCTCCACAAGAAGAAACATACAAACTAGGACTGTGTCTCACTGACATCGCAGTACACTGCGCACCACACCCTATTAGTATATAAAATTACATTATTATACTTAAATACACATATTACTTCCCTTTGCTGTTATTCTAATAATATTCCTTAATTCTAATCCTGACATTACACATTACGAGACAGGTATATGTACATATTACCTAAATAAGAGCGTTCCAAACATATGAACGCTTATAATTATCAACATAATTTACATATGCCAAACAACATAGCACCTCACCACATTACACTTGACACTAAAGCACAATCATAATTTCCCCATTACTTCAAGGTGCCTCTATGAACAAAACAACCACTAGTCAAAACATGAAACTCAAAACCCTGGATAATACATAACTCTATCGCTCGTGAACATGCAACATATCAAAGGCCTCGATGAACAATCACCGATTAATATGCCCCCTTGACTTTCTAACATAAAGCTCCCCCCGAAATCTTTGATGAAATCAAAATAATTATACATAACACACCCTATCCTTTGAATCCTACACTCAATTGTACAATCATAACTGTACATTGCCCAGTAATATTATTGTCTATGCATCCTCCTGCATTCTGACAAGTAAATAAATTATAAAAATAAAACCCAGAAATAACACTAAGGACTTCATATACAATTATATGGTATCACACTACCAATAAATTTAGTTAAGAATAGCACAGGTAATCCTAAACCACAGTATTGCTGTCCTCAAGATGAAACATGCAAACTATAACTGTCTCACTGACACTCAGTACACTGTGCACCACACTATAACTGTGTCACACTGACATCTCAGTACACTGTGCATCACACCTTAACATAATATAAAAATACAGCAAGGTACTTTAATACACATATTACTTCCCTTTGCTGTTATTCAGAGAACATTAACTAAATTCTTATCGGGACATACACTATCCGAACCATCAAATCCCCAAACCGTTAATAATTTCTTTATCAACCACTATACATTAATGTAAATGCAACGTGCTACGTATCAATTATGTTAAAGCCAATACCACAATAAACTCCCCGGACATTATTTTATCCATAATAAAATAGGTCAAAACAGTATTACCTATTATATACAAAGTGACATTCCTCTGTGAAGGTATGCTATAGTCTAGTCATACCAGAAACACAATAATGATTACAATCAAATATATGCCAAACTTAGCATCTCTCCATCCACCAGTGCATACATAAAATTTTCCTGTTACATCTTGTATCCTGTACTACAGGTATGATTATCATAGTACTGCAACCAAATCCATAAAATGCAAAGCAGGCAAACAAAAACAAACATCAAATACAAAGAAAAGCAGGAGTCACCACAGTTTTAACCACCTTTAATTTTCCCCTTTTAATAACGTTCCTAATTCCATTCCACACATACAACACCTATGGTCATCTGTCAAAAAAAAATTTTGTACCCTGTTGTCACCCGTACTGCCAACACAAACTTTGTTCATTCACCCTTACCTTACACCCCAGAAGAACAGCCCCTCTTCACCTACACCGTCATCGTAAATCCAACAACTGTTGTACCGTAAAATCCCCATACACATCCTGAAAACACCCGTCCATGCCGTTCCATATACTAACCTATTCCTACACTTAGTTCGGTACATATTCGCTGCAATGGCCCTTATCCGTTCCTGTCCAGTCATTCCTTCATTCCCCATGAGGTATTTACAAAATCAACTGCCATGTAAATAAACCCCTACGAACATCTGTTCGTACCCCCTATATCTAAACTCAGGAATTTCAATGGATGTATCCCACCCCACCCATCATCCTTATTAACTGTGCCAGCCACTCCCTGATAGTCCCCAGATGTTCGCAAAAATACACCCATGATAAGCAGTGTCTTCTTCCCCACAAAATTCACATCGAGCGTCCCCCAGCACTCCCATCCTAAATAATGCTGATTTCGAAGCCAATATTCCGTGCAGGAATCTGTACATCACTTCCTTCACCCTTGGTTTCAATTTCATTCCCTTTAAACCTCCCATATACCTACCTCAATCATACACAGGGAAATTAGACATTCCCTCTACCACAACTCTACCTTCACCAGCTCTTTCCAATGTCGCAACTTTGATCCTCTTCGGTTCCTAGCATGCATCATTGTGCGCAACATATCCTCACAATGTACTAAATCCTTCCCTGCCACCACTTCCTCACATTACGCATAACATTATCTACCCTTTTACCCATTGGACCCCTTTTCTCAGATAGCAACCTTTGACATACATTCCCCTTACGCGCATTTCCAAATTAATTAACCCCAGACCCCCACATCTCACTTTCTTCACCACCACATCCTTACCCAACCAGTGTTTCCCATATCCCCATACGTACCTCAAGACTTTTCTCACGAAACCAACCACATCTTCCCTTAAAATTGGATAAATCGCCGCAACATGCCAAATTTTACTATACAGCAAGGTGTTTACCACAATAACCCTCTGAAAAATAGTCGTATCCCCTACACTCCAACCGCCCATCCTTCTCATTGCGCCTCTTATTACATTCTCTGCATTTACTTGACGCACTCTCTCATAACTATCCATAAACACGATACCACAAATCTTTAAGCTTTCAACCACATTCCAACCACACCTTCTACCAACCATCCCCCTACCCAAGCACCTATCTCAAGCAACTTAGACTTACACAAATTTATGCTCATTCCTGTTGCCTTTCCAAATTCCTCCAAAACCGCACTTACTCTAACCAGCTCTTCCTCACACTTCACCAAAATAGTTGTGTCATCCACGTATCCAACAATCTTTGACCCACTATTCATCCCCAAACCCTCCCCACCTCCTGTTCCTAGCCCTTCATTCACCACTTGATACATCGGATTTTGTAAGCAAGCAAATAACATTTGAGACAAGGGACACCCCTGCCTCAAGCCTTTACCCATACATACTGTACCACCTAACTTCCCATTCACTTGCACTCGCAATCTCGCATCACTATACAATAATTCTGCCCATCGCACTATCTCCTCACCAAAACCCTGCTTTCTCATAATGCCCCATAACATTTCCTATCAACGCTATCATACGCCGCTCTCCAATCCACTGCCAAGACTCCTCCCCCCTCACTTTCATCAATAAAATCAATAATACTATGCAAACCCTCATTTATACACCGCCCCGGAATACCATATTGCCCTTTTTCTATTACTTTACCAATTACTCTCTTAATCCTATTCCCTAACACTTTCGCAAACAACTTATAATCCGCACACATCATAGACAGGGCCCTATAATTCCTAATAGTCTCTCCAACCCCATCCTTACGTATCAACACTACCACTCCTGTTCTTTGAGATTCACCCATGCATCCTTTTTCCTTCATACCATTAAATAAACGCACCACACATTCCTTAATGCTTCCCAATTCACCCATAAAAGTCATTAGGCAATCCATCCACTCCTGGTGACTTACGAATACTCATACCATTTAATGCTTCTAAAATCTCATCTTCACTTATTGACCACCCATTCCCATCCTATCTTCTTTCGTTACAACAGATTCAACACTATCTAATAGCTTACTCACATCCTTATGCACTCCAAAATTTGCTTTAAAATATTCTCGAAACCATACACTGCATACATACTCATTACCTCTGTTGTTTTCATTATTTGCCCCTTTTTATATCCCTCGATTTCATCCTGAACTTCCAAAGTGTTTATTAACATACCATTTCTACGTTTCCTATATTTCCTCAACACGCACGCCGAAGGTTTATCCCCCCACAACACCTCTTCCATTCCTCCTCTCACACGGATTGCATCAAATCGTTCATTTTGTATTTACCTTAACCTATCTTTAATACTTCTCATTTCCACCATCTGTTTATCATTCCTCCCTGTGCAGCACTCCGCTAATTGTCCCTCCAAATACTTTTTGCAACCCATACTTCCATTGCTCTACCTCCCTTCCTCTTACCCTATAATATTTATGAATGGCAGGTTTCGCTACGTCTACCCACCATGCAACTATGTCCTCCTAACCGACCTTTCTCCCATAATAGTTTCCACCATATCCCAAAATTATACACTTCTTCTTCCCTTCCATTAATTTCACATTCAATTTCCAATATCCAACACCACTTCACCATACCCTTCCAATCCAATTCAACTAACACACCTCTATGGTCCGAATATCCTACATCCACACATTGAACCCCACCCACACTTATTACCCTGAAACATATATTCGATCCAGACGGCCGCATACCCTCGTCGGACAAAAGTGTAATCAATCAAACCTCCTCCTCCCACCACATCAACCACTCCCACACTCCCAAGCACATCCCTTAATACACTCAAACACATCCTCCCCTTTGGTTCCACATCCTCTCCCTTATAATACAGTTCCAGTCTCCTCCCATTACTACTACCTCAGGCAATCCCCTCAATAAATAAATTAAGTGGTTCCTCACATACTCCTCCTTTACCCTCCTATTACTAATAGCCGGGAGATACACCCCAATGAAAGAAACCCGTACACCACCCCACATGCCATCCACCCTTACAACTCTACCCTCACTACCCTCTTCCCATCTCAACAACTGAAAAGGGCTGTTCTCCTTAACTAAGACCGCCACTCCACCCTTGAAAGACCCCGCACTACCCGCATACACACTATATCCAGGCACAGTCAATTCCCTCCCATACCGATAATTATGCTCCTGTATGAAAGCTACATCCACAGCATATCTTTGAAGACTTACCTGTAACCATTTCCTTTTTATCTCTGCTTTAGCTCCATTTACATTTAAAGTTAAACTCCTGAAAACATTAAAAATGGTTTTCCCTTGGATCGTCCTGTTTTCTTCCCTTCCAATTTCATGATACCTTGTCCTGTTCCTTTACTTTTATCCCCATTCCTAACATCTTTACCTTCCCCATACCGTTTTGCTTGTTCCTCTTTCCTGTTCTTAACGTCAACCGATACTTTTTTACATACCCTCTGCGCCGGGGTAAGGACGTCGTCCTCCCCCATGGCCATGGATCTCTTCCGAGAATCCGTATGCACCTCCATGTCTGAGTCCCTGTCCTCATTGTGTATCATCACCTGCACCTCCTGCACCTCAAAACCCTCTCTACCAGGACTGTCGTCCCCCAAGTCTCCCACCTCACATAATATCTCCTCCACTCCCTGCACTGTTCCCTCCACTGTTGGACTGTGAGAACCATCCAACAATTCACTCACCAGTTCAGGTATTGCCGTTTCTATATCAAAGTCAAGGGCACCCTCCTCACCAATTGCTCCCAAGGTGTCCTGCGTGCCCACCGATAACGTGAGACACTCGTCTACAGTCTCCTTCACGATATCACTCCACTTTGTCGTCTCTCCCACACTCTCCTCTTCTTGTGGTTTCAGTAGTGCTTCCATACCTTCCTCCTTCCCTCTCTCCACAATCGGTCGCCGTCCTTGTCGTTGTCACAATCCGCCGCCATGTGCTCATAAGAGTCACAAATGCGACATGTCCTCCTCTGCCCAGCATATGTTACATATACTTGTGTTCGAAATTCATGTAACACAATGTACGAGGGTATAGGTCTTCTTAAAGTCATTTTGAGACTATATGTCCCCTCTGGCAAACCCTCATACTGTCCATCATTCCATCGTCCCATAACTGCTGCATGTATGACGCCATAATGCTTAAATGCGTCCCTCACATCAATTTCCTGCGCCTCAAATGGCAAATTGCGAACTTTAATCCATATGTATTGCTGAGAGACATCTTTCATCCTCACCACCACTGCTGTGTTAATTTGTAAGCTCTTGTCCTCGAATTTATCAACAAGCTCGTCATATACTTGGCCAGTTGTCAGCTTGACGAAGATTCTCTTGCTTCCGTTGAGCGCCACTCCATAGATATCTTGATTATCAATGCCGTATTTGTCACGGATTATAGCAGGTAGAAGTACAGATGCGTTGGACTGGTATATAGCTCCTCGTAGCAACTCAATGCATACAGTGTTCACTCGTCTACGATACTGTACCGCCATTCTGCTATGAAGGTACAAGCGTCACAGCACAACGAGAGAGCAGCCCCAGTACCTGCCCCAGCCAAGGCTGAGCAGCGAATGATGCCCTTGTGTCTATTAGTTAACACCTTAGCATTATCATCAACATTGTCCTTTATTATATTAGTCTCATAAATTATTAGACTTTATGAACAATTCGTCAACTATATATACTCAATGTTACATATTTACTACGACCATTTATTAATATAAGGTATCATCCCATAACATGAATACCGTTCATATTTCCTCTTCCTTCTCTGTCATAATGTTAAGTGTTGCTATGGTACATCCCTACTTAACACTTTTACCTAACTTATATTATACAACTTTATATTCCAATGCTCATTCCTGCGCTATTATTACTTCTCAAACACGCGCTTACACGCTTAGTGCTACCATGTCTTTACTCCGTATGTACAATTGTAGACTGCTACCATGCAGCCCCCTAACCTCTCTTCAATGTACACACACTTAGGTCATGCCTTTATACCATTTCCTATATATCCCTCTATTTCTATGCATATACCTTTTTTTACATCATTCATTTTCTCATCTTCTTGACCAATCAACGTATACCATCACACATTGTATCTAATTTTATTTCTTACTCTTCTACATATAACAATAATTAATTACATGCCGAACTTTTTTCCAAGTTATACACCTGTTTACTTCTTTACTTACATACAACCTTGCACTCCCATTTTTTTTTTTTTTTTTTTATATTTTATTTAAAATAACAGCACATATACAAAACATTGACATGTATAAGCGAAAATATTACCCTAATGTATAACAAAAGTTATACATAAGTACTCATGAACAGAACTGATACCCAAAATTAATAGACAAAACTACACTTAAACTTGGACAAACCCTGCAACACCCTAACTCATGCACAGTTATTGACGAGAAACATTACCATAGCTCGCGCAACAACCTAAACTAAACACAGTTACATACAATATGATTCACCACTACCCTGTAACTGTACCCCCCCCCTAACAGAAATCTTTTTTTTTTTTTTTTTTTTTATTATTATTATATATTAAAGAAACATGTCATACAGTTACTGGACATGTCATCCAAAACCAGTCGATTGTTACTCACCGACTTATGCAAAGGTATACGAACTAATACACATAATATGACACAAAATATTACATAGATGTCTATGAAATAAACATGGACAACTTCAACATTGAACATGGAATATATATATTTTTTTTTTTTTTTTTTATCAAATACAGTTTTACAAGTAAAATGACGTATACATGGTAAGCAATAGTACACAAGACACAGACAAATTCCATTCCCATCACTCCTCGTGATGAAACCTCTACTAAACAAATTTTTTTTTTTTTTTTTTTATATATAACTGTGTACAATGAAAGCCTATCCTGTAACATAATACAAATTTTAAAATAAAAACCGGGCACTTCCAACCGCTACACAAAACCTACATTAAGTCCAAATGATCACCACCGCCAAAACCCTAACACACATTTATAACTTGTCTATAAAGGTTTTTCCAAAACATCATAACAGACTTTAACAAACTTTATAACGCCACAAAACGTTTAACTATAAATCATTATCATGATAAACACTACAAACTGCTTGTGATTCTGGTATAAACACAAGCTAATAATCTAATAATAATTTACCCTAAAGTCTCAAAGAACATTACACACCAACGTTGTAATGTCACCCTTTTTTTTTTTTTTTCCAAGGGTCGAAGCCCCACTCAATAATTTCACCACCTCCTGAGCAGAACACCAAAACTTACATAAGAACCAACCCCACTTTTATCATAATTTCCTTATGTTTTTTATTTTTCCTCTTGATCCAGACAGACTTATACACTTTAATGAGAGAACAGCACTTAACAACCGAAACCAAAACCAACCCCACCTGATAAACGAAACCCCTTACCCTACCCCTCCCAACCAACCTCACTCACACCTCAAACAACCTGAACCTAAACCCCCACCCCCCACCTCCCCACACATGCAAACTGCAACACCCCCCCACCCTTAATACAACCCCCCCCCACCCTTAATACAACCCCCCACAACCACACCAAAACCCCTTAAACTCGAAACCAGCCCTAAACCCCTCCCTCACCACTCCTAACAACTGTTGCAATGTGAAAACCCTATATGCTTCCGGAAATTTAGAAACCCAAGCTCTGCCATAAACCTCCCTATTCCTACATTTTGTTCTATAAATCCTCGCAGCCAAAGCATGAATTAAAACCTCACTATCTGAACCCCTCATACCCCATGACAAAAACACGAACTCTAACATTATATAAACCAAAGCCCTATGCACTTCCTCCCCACACACCCCAAAGTCCAAACAAAGCGCCTTTAACACTGAAAACTTCCCCCAATCAATCCCAACACCCCCAATCCAAATCCTCACGCGCTCCCTTCCTCACAAAATATACCACGTGAAACGCCGTTTCCCATTCACCACACCTATCGCAAGACCCATTCCCTTTGACTCCCATCTCGAACAACTGAGCTTTCGCAGCCAGTATCCCATTTAAGAATCTGGAATCTGTTTCTCTCACCCTAGGCCTCACCTTCACCTTTTTTAACCAACCCCAAATACTCTTCCAATTATACAACGGATACACCTCCACTCCCTGTACTATCTTCTCCCTCACACATGCCCTATCCAATCTGCTTACTCTAACACTCCCGGATCCCTCAAAACCAGAAGTACCCGTAACACCGCCTCACACTCCCTTATCTCCCTACCCCCACCACTTCCTAACCTCACCCATTACTGAACCCACCCTTCTTCCCTCAGCTCCCCTTCATCATAAATTCCTGCTTTACAAACACGCTTTTCAACCTACTCCTCAACGGAATCAAACCCATCCCTCCATTTTTAACACTTGTCTCCACCACCTCCCTGCTCAACCAATGTCTACCATTCCCCCAAATAAACCTAAGCACTCCCTTTTGTAGCCTTCTCACATCAGCATCTAATAATGGATAAACCGCCGCTCTAAACCACAATTTACTAAAAATTAAAACATTAATGACCACCACCCTTTGCAACAGCGTTATGTCCCCAACTCTCCAGCCCCTCATTCGCTTCAAAGCTGAATCCACCACTTCCCCCGAATTCTTCTCTCTTGCTAACCTGCCATCACTACAAAACACTATCCCACAGATTTTTAAAGCTTCTACACATTGCTAACCCTCCCTTAAACCCAACGTTCCCCACTCCAACTACCTACCTCTAATAGGTGTGATTTACTTCTATTAACCCTCATTCCTGTTGCCTGACCAAAAAGCTCCACCCAACCTCTAACCCATCTCAAACTCTCCTCTGTCTTTATTAACAACGTAGTGTCATCTACATAACCTACTATCCCTGCCCTATCCTCCCTATGTCCCCTTCTACCCTTAAACCCTCATCTACTACCCTATAAAATGGATCTTGGAAACAAGCAAAGAGGATCTGTGACAGAGGACATCCCTGTCTCAGTCCCCTTCCCATGTTCACCGCCCACCCAACCATCCCATTTATTTGTATCCTCATCAACGCCTCTGCATATAAAGTTCTTACCCATCCTACAATTTCTTCTCCAAAACCTATCCTTTCTAAGATATCTAACAGCACCCTCTATTCACCCTGTCATAAGCCATCTGCCAATCCAGCCCCAACACTCCCCTTGATTTACTTCAATAAACTCTTTTATTCTACTGTGACCGTTCCTAAAACTTCTCCTGGTATCCCAAATTGTCCCTCGTGCAACATATTCCTAAACCTCTTTTGATTCTATTAGCCAAAATCTTTGCAAATATCTTATAGTCAGTACACATGAGCGCTATAGTCCTATAGTCTTTAAACCCCTTTGGTGTTTTACATTTAGGCACTAACACTACAACTCCTGTCCTAACTGACTTCTCCATTACTCCTGTCTCCCTCATGTCATTGAAGACCCTAACTAACCCCCCTCTCAGCACCTGCCAGTATTGCATGTATACTTCCCCGGTAATCCATCTATACCTGGCGATTTTCCAGCCCTTAACCCTTTTACCGCCTCCCAAACTTCTTCTTCCGTTATGTCCCCTCTATTGCCTTCCTATCATCCTCATTCAACCTTCTATTAATTCCCCTAATAATTGGACACAAGCCCTCTCATCCCTTTCCTCTTCTGCAAACTTCCTACCAAACCAACACTCCGCATAACCAGTCATCCCTCTGTCGTTTGCAACACTCTTCCCACCTCATACCCCCATCTCCTCTTCCACCTCTACAGATGTCAGCAACATACCCTGTCTACGCTTCTGAAATTGCCTCAACACCACCGCAGACGCCTTATCCCCCTTAACACCTCCTCCATCCCACTTGTACCCGTAAAGCGTGAAACCTCTCATACTGAATGTCTTTCAGAGCCCTTCTTACTCCCTCCACACTCTCTGCATGCCTTTCCCTGCTTTCCCCACCATAACTATCCCTCAATAAACCCTCTAAATACCTCTGATAACCATACCTATAACGAGCATCCTCCCTTCCCACCTTCTCAAAGTACTCCTTTATCCCCTTCTTCCCACACTCATTCCACCACCTTGCTGCATGTACTACACCCCTCCCCCTCCACAGACCCTCCCACCATCCCTCAAAATCCACCATCCCTCTACCCTATTAAACATTGCCACGTTAAGTTTCCAATAACTCGAGTATACCTTCACAGCCCCCTCCCAACCCGCTTGCATCAACACACCCTTGTGATCTGAAAAACCTACATCCAAACATTCCACTTTCTCCACCCCTACCGCTCTGGAAACATAAATCCTATCCAATCTAGCTGCATAATTGCCCCTAAAAAGTGAATTCTACAGGCTCGCCCTTCCTCCCACCGCATCGACAACCCCACCGCATCCAAAACTTCCCGTAAGATCCTCAAAACACTACCTGTTCCTCTCGGCTCCACGTCCCTTACCCTAATAACGCTGTTCCAGTCTCCGCAATGATGACCACCTGCGGCAGACCCTGAAAGCATAAATTAATTCATCCCTCACGAATTGTTCCTTGACCCTATTATTTGAAATCTCCGGCATATACACTCCAATAAAACTAACCTGGACCTCCCCATTGACCATCAACCCTCACCACTCTCCCCCTCCCTCTTCCCATGACTGCAATACAAATGGGCACGTGTCCCTAATACCCACAACCACACCCCTTGAACAACTCAGAACCTCCCACAAAACACTGATATCCTTTCAACTTTAAATCCCACCCACACCTATAATTGTGCTCTTGAAAAACACTACATCTACCCTGTACCTAATCAATGTCACTTCTACCCACTTTCGCTTGGCCTCATTTTTAAGGCCATTCACGTTCATACTTAAACACCGGAAGGTAACAGTTGAGGTTTCCCTCTTGGTTTCGGTTGTTTTCTCTCCAAAGTTATACCTGTGACCCTCCTCTCCCACCCTTCCTGTCACCTCCCATCCCCCTTTACCCTTATCACCCCCACTACCTCTAGCTCTTGTCTGTTGTCCAACTACAACTTCAGACCAAATTTTCTTACCAGGTCTCTGTGCTGGTGTGAGGACATCATTACCAGCCTCCTCACCAGATCTCTTCCTAGATTCTCCCCTCTCTCTCTGGTCCTCATTTACCTGCTCATTGTGCACCTCCACCTCCACCTGTATGACATCCAACACAGCTTTACCACACCCCTCTCCTGCTGCCTCACCTCCACCCACCTGTTCCTGGTTCTGCTCCAGAACCCCAATGCCACACACCTCACTGGTTGACCCTCCAATGTCAGCTCTTCACCTTCAAGAATCTCATTGAGATCCCTCAAAATCTCAGCCTCCTGACCAGTTATACCTTCCTCTTCCGTGTCTGGCCCAATCTTTTCCCCTTCTAACACCTCCTCCTCCATGCTCCTCCCACTTATCCTTTGTTCCTCCATCTCCGCTCTGTCCACCTCCACGCTCCATGATGTCTTCTCTTCTCCCTGCATCGCCGCACACTCCATGCCTCCTTCTGTTCCATCCTTCGTTACATTCCTTACTTCGTTTCTCTGTCGCTGCTCTGCTCCACCTCGACGCCAATCCACTCTCCTTTGGCTACACTCAGCAGCCAAGTGACCTGGCTTACCACACAGTCGACATGTCCTCACCTGTCCTGGGTATGTGACGTACACCTGTGTGCGAAAATTCTCCATAAGTACATAAGAGGGAATAGGTTTCCTCAAGGAAATTTTGATGGAGTATGTTCCCTCTAAAGCGCCAGCATATAGCCCCTGCGCCCAGCGTCCTATGTTTACAGCATGTATTATGCCATAACTCTTAAATACATCTTTAATATCCTGTTGTCCGGATTCAAAGGGCACATTATGCACCTTAATCCACTTAAAAGTGGCAGAAACATCTTTCAAACATACCTCTAGGCCTTGATGTACCACTAACTTTTTCTCCTGGTATGTATCGACGACTCGTTGATAAGCTGCAGTGCAAGCTAATTTGATGAATATCCTCCTTGATCCGTTTAATGATATGCCATAAATCTCCTCATGCGATAATCCAAAAGTGTCTCGTATTATTGCAGGCAGTAGAACCTCTGCATTAGACATATATATGGCTCCCTGGACCAAGTCAACACAGACCGTGTTCACTCGTCTCCTGTAACCGTCGGCCATTGTTTGAAAATGACGTTGCCACTAGCTGCCGCCAGGGAGCACCACCAGCACACCCGCACACAACCAAGGCTGGGCGTGGAATCTCTCTCCCATTTTGACTTTTCACTGCAGTATGTGTTTGTCTTATGCACCATTAGTCCATGTCAGGAGAACTTTTAATAACAACTCCTTACGCCCAACTGATGTATACAAACACGACTGTGAAGGTTGTCGCCAATCTTCTTAGGAAAAGTATAATAGAAAAAGACAATAATAACAAGAAAAATAAACACTATTTTAATAGAATGAAATTTAAATAATAAATACGTAAATATGATTATAATAATCCTATCTTAAGAAAAATGAAAACAAAAAATATATATATGATTCAAAGCTAGATATTTACACGTGTAGCTCTTGTTAACACAGAAGCAATAAATCCATGTTAGACTCCGTGGTGGTGGTATTGTTGTTGTTGTTGCCTCGATGTTTCCCACAAATCCAACAGTTTTCCAACATCCACAATGTCACAAATGATGTCAGGGACTCAGGTGAAAGTTGTCCCCTGATAAAGTACAGTTGCCTGAGGTTTCTAGTGTGAACTGAGGAACTACTGGTGTAGTGAAGAATTGGTGTTACTCTGTTTCTCAATTGGTGAGTACGCTGGCCCCCCACTCAGCCTTGAATCCAATGATCCGTGCGGAAACAGAGGACTGTGAAAGAAACCACAAGAATTACTCACCACTCTAGCATTAATTTACATAGTAGGCATAAGGCCTTTAAAAGAAATGGCGAAACTGTAATAAATAACTTTACCAAAAACCAAGGCAGGACATAGCAGAAGTTAATGTTGCTAAACATGAGTGAAGCTCCAAAAAAATTAAAGAGTGAAGCACTTGAACATAAAATAATGAAGATACGAGCAGCCTTGAAGTACTTACAGTGAGATCGGGCGTGGTCAGTCGAGTGATTTCAACCTGTGGCCAGAGCCCAGCATTACACCTCTCACCGGGTGGAAAAGGGAGGGGGGGGTATAGCAGCAGCTAGACACTCACCCCACCTTAACAAGCAAACTACCATTCAACCATCACTACATACCTTCACACTTTCATCACTCCTATCTATGGACTTTTCCCTCACAACGACACTTCCTAGATGTCGTCTCTCCCCTTTCACAACTCGTTTCCTATGACATTGCATACTTGCTACTTATCAACTCTACATTAATAAGCCCGCTTTATGCTAAGTAAACCTTCATATTTCCCCTTACTTTAATAAATCCTACTCTTTTGTTTCTGTCAGTCTGAATTTATTTTGCTTACATCCACACATACACAACCCCCCTTTTCCATTATCTGTCTCCCCTTTTTCATCATAATTTGTCGTCGTCCGTCCGCCTGCTCCCCCTAATTCCTCTTCTTATCAGATTCGCTGCCCTGTCTCCATGGTGTGCAGGGAAGCTGCTCAGGGCCCTGGTGGCAGTTCACCGAAGCTTTGTTTTCCAACAACATGGCGGCTCAGTATAGACACAGAGTTAATACGGTCTGTATAGAGATTCTACAGGGGGCCAGTTACCCAAACAACGTGGATGTGCTACTGCCCTTGATTATCAGGGACACCTTCAAGATCCCGAATGAAGACATATATGTTGTTTCCCTGAATGGAGCATGAAAGATCTTCGTTAAACTAAACACCGGTGCAGCATATGACACCATTGTGGATAAATATCAGGAGTCGAGCATTGCCATTAATTCAAGTCTGGAGGTAAGTCTGCACGATGTCTCGGCCCATTATACTTAGCTTAAGATACAAAATGTACCTTTTGAAGCTGGGAAGATGGATGTAAAGGAGGTGTTTCAGCAGTTTGGGTTCATCCATGCGATTATGGTGGGTCGCTGGGCCCAAGGCCTATATGCTGGATTATCAGAGGGTACATTCTCTGTGAAGATGACGATTAGGAGGTAGGTACCGACGCATGTGCAAATGGACGTCTTCAGAACGCAGGTCTATATGATGTATCCAGGGCAGGTGAGGACCTGTCGTCTCTGTGGCATGGCTGGCCATGTTGTGGCGTCTTGTGAACGTTGTAGAGATTATCAGCAGCAGCGTCAGGATATGTAATGTCAGCAGGCAGACACAGATGCAAAGGGCGACGTACACCAGCCATGGTTGTGGAGCGTTGCAGGAAGCGGAGTGAGGTGGTCGAAACATCAGAGGTGGTGGTCACAACACTGCCATCGGCTACGATGGAAACGGAGCATGATCCTTGTCGGGTTGAGGTGCCAGAGGGGAACATGGGCCTGGATGTTGAGTTGGCCTCCCCTTTGTTGGAGGATTTGTGTAGGATGTTGGACAGCCAAGCATGAGGGGCATGAGTGTGGAGAGAAGGATGAGTGTGAGCCGGTGATCACGGAATCTGAGTATGAGGTGGAAGAGGAAAGGGTAGGTGGTAGATAGGTGGAGGAAGTGAAGGTGGAGGTGCACAGGGAGGAGGTGATGGAAGTGGTGGGTGAATCGAGGAAACGATCTAGTGGTATGGTTGACAACGATGTGCTTACCCCGGGCCAGAGGTCGAGAAAAAAAGCCTCAGTAGAGATGGCCAGGGATACCAAGGGAGGGGCGGTGGGGAAGTTGTTGAAGCGGGGTATGAAAGGGGGCAATGACAAGAAAGGTATGGTGCTGGTGGGAGCCACCAGAGTCCTAAAGTCTAAAGGTAAAACCCTGTTGTTGTATTCAGGAGTCTGAGTGTTAATCTTAACGGCCTCGGAAAGGAGGTAAAGAGAAGGTGGCTGGAGATTACATTGAGACGTATGAGGGTTGATGTGTGTATCATTCAAGAGCACAATTTTAGGTGTGGACGTGACTTACAATTGAATGGGTATGCAATGTATACGGGAAGTTCAGGAAGCTTAAATGGTGGGGTTGTGATAGGGATAAGTCTGACCAGTCCTTTTCGTTTACGGGCCTGGGAAGAGGGAGGGGGTGGGAGTAATGTGAGAGTGGAGGGGCTGTGGGGGGGAGGTCCAGCTGGCGTTGGTTGGTGTGTATATGCCGGCAGTGCATACACGTTGATGTGTGGAGGATTTTGTAAGGGACGAGTTGATTTATGCCATGCAAGGGTTGCCTATGGTATCATTGATAGCCGGAAACAGGAATTGTGTGATAAGGGAGAGGAATGTAGAGCCGTGGGGATCAGGGTGTGTTTTAGGTGTGTTACAGGAGGTCCTTGGGGCAGTTGGGGTGGTGGATGTCATAAGAGGAGAGGGTTGGGACATGGATTATACATTTTTTCGAAGAGGATATGCAGCTAGGTTAGATAGGATATATGTCTCCAGGGTTGTGCAGGTGGAACGGGTTAGTTTCATCAACATAGGATTCTCCAACCACAGGTGCTTTGGCAGAGTTTGGGTGGGAGGGGACGGTGGCTACTTATTCAGGTTATTGGAAGCTGAATGTTAGTTTAATGGATGGGGTGGGGCACAGGAAGGTTTTCGTGGATTGGTGGGGTGGCTGTGGGGTAAGGTTGGGGTATTGTAGATGTGGTCGGTTGGTGGAGTGGGAGAGCAAAGGTGGCCATTCATGAGTTTTATCAGAGGGTTGGAAAGGAGGAAGCGAGGTACCTTTTTGGAAAACAGAAATACTTTGAGGCCCAGTTGTGATACTGTTATGACAGGTGGGGTAGGCAGAAGTAGGGGGAAATGCATAATTTGTGTGAACAGCTTCTGGAAATACAGAATGAGTGGATTCAAGCTTTTAGGGTCAGGGGTAGTGTGGAAGATGTTCTGTGGGGGGCTAAGCCTTCAGCTTCAGTGTTGAGTAGATTTCAGGAGAGGCATAGGGGAATGACGATCATGTTTTTGAAGGTGAAAAGGGTGGGTATAGGGCAGGGCAGGTGGTGAATATGAGGAGGGGATGTGTGGGTATGCAGGGCACTGGTTTAGATAGAAGATTGGATTGATGGGATATGATGTAGCAGCAGGTAATAGGGTTTTGGAAGGTGTCTTGGAGGGTGTGGATGGAGAAGGGAGGAGAAGTTTGGAGGGGAAAATTATGGGAGAGGAGGTGGGGCGGGTGGTGCAGGAGTTACAATTAGGGAAGGTGCCGGGAATCGATGGGATTCCTTGGGATTTTTAAGTTAGGCATTGGGAGGTGTTACGAGAAGTGTTGAAGGTATTTAATGGGATGAAGGTAGAGGGTAAAAGGGTTAAGAGCATAGGATGGGGATCGTGGTGTTGGTGCCCAAGAAGCATGCTAGAAATACTCTGGCGGGTTATAGGGCTATAACTCTTCATTGTGGCGATTAAAATATCTTTGTGAAGATCTTGGGGAATCGCATGAAGAGAGTTCTGGGTATTCTTTTGGATGAGGGGCAGTTCGGTGTGCTGGGGAGGAGTATGTGTACGGGGCATTATAGAATCAGAGATTTTATTGAGAAGAGAGAGAGAAGCAGTGTTATCAGCTAGGATTGGGAAACCACTTATGATAGGGTGGAAAGAGAGATGTTGTGGAAGATTTTGGGGAGTCAGGGGTTTGGGGAGGAGGTGGTAGGTTGGGTGTAAACGCTTTATGAAGGGGCATAGTTTTGGATCCAGATTAATGGGATGTTAGGAGAGGTTGTGAGCATGGGTAGGAGACTGAGGCAGGGTTGTCCTGTATCTCAGCTTCTCTTCGCGTGTCTTCAGAACCCCTTTTATAGGTTAGTAAAGGAGGGGGTGTGGGAACAAGTAGAGGATCAAAGGTTGGCCTCTGGAATTGTGGGTTATGTAAATGACACCAAAATTCTGGTGGGTGATGAGGAGGGTTTAGCCAATGTGGATAGGATTGTCGGGGTTTTTGGGACAGCTACGGGGATGGTGGTCAATAGAACGAAGTCCAAGCTGATGGAGTTAGGCACGTGGGTGGGAGGGGCATTGGGTAGGGGGTGTGGGTGTATTTTACTAGACAGGCTTAAGATTTGTGGGATAACTTTTGCTAGGGATGTTCAGGAGGCATGATGGATTAAATCAGCGGAAGTGGTGGATCTTGCCATAACAAGGATGGGGGGTTGAAAACCGGGGTAGGTAACTCTTTTGCATAGAGCTATAGTTAATAATACGCTCATTTATAGTAGGTTGTGGTTTGTGGGTGTGATTTACCCCTTTTGTGATGAGGACATTCTTTGTTTGCAAACAAAATCTTTAAGGTTTATTTGGGCATATGGCAGGCATTGGTTACATAAGGATGTAGTTATGGCAAGGGTGAGGTTAGGGAGGTTGGGACTGATACCTTTGCATCGTAGATTGTTGGGTGTGTATGTGAGGCAGGAATTCTTGGGAGGGGATATAGGAAGCATTCCTCTCCCTTATCACACAATTCCTGTTTCCGGCTATCAATGATACCATAGGCAACCCTCGCACGGCATAAATCAACTCGTCCCTTACAAAATCCTCCACACATCAACGTGTATGCACTGCCGGAATATACACACCAACCAACGCCAGCTGGACCTCCCCCCCACAGCCCCTCCACTCTCACAATACTCCCACCCCCTCCCTCTTCCCAGGCCCGTAAACGAAAAGGACTGGTCAGACTTATCCCTATCACAACCCCACCCTTTAAGCTTACTGAACTTCCCATATACATTGCATACCCATTCAATTGTAAGTCACGTCCACACCTAAAATTGTGCTCTTGAATGATACACACATCAACCCTCATACGTCTCAATGTAATCTCCAGCCACCTTCTCTTTACCTCCTTTCCGAAGCTGTTAAGATTAACACTCAGACTCCTGAATACAACAACAGGGGTTTACCTTTAGACTTTATGACTCTGGTGGCTCCCACCAGCACCATACCTTTCTTGTCATTGCCCCCTTTCATACCCCGCTTCAACAACTTCCCCACCGCCCCTCCCTTGGTATCCCTGGCCATCTCTACTGAGGCTTTTTTTCCCGACCTCTGGCCCGGGGTAAGCACATCGTTGTCAGCCATACCACTAGATCGTTTCCTCGATTCACCCACTACTTCCATCACCTCCTCCCTGTGCACCTCCACCTTCACTTCCTCCACCTATCTACCACCTACCCTTTCCTCTTCCACCTCATACTCAGATTCTGTGCTCAACGGCTCACACTCATCCTTCTCTCCACACTCATGCCCCTCATGCTTGGCTGTCCAACATCCTACACAAATCCTCCAACAAAGGGGAGGCCAACTCAACATCCAGGCTCATGTTCCCCTCTGGCACCTCAACCCGACAAGGATCATGCTCCGTTTCCATCGTAGCCGATGGCAGTGTTGTGACCACCACCTCTGATGCTTCGACCACCTCACTCTGCTTCCTGCAACGCTCCACAACCATGGCTGGTGTACGTCGCCCTTTGCATCTGCGTCTGCCTGCTGACATTACATATCCTGTTGCTGCTGCTGATAATCTCTACAACGTTCACAAGACGCCACAACATGGCCAGCCATGCCACAGAGACGACAGGTCCTCACCTGCCCTGGATACATCATATAGACCTGCGTTCTGAAGACGTCCATTTGCACATGCGACAGTACCTGCCTCCTAATCGTCATCTTCACAGAGAATGTACCCTCTGATAATCCAGCATATAGGCCTTGGGCCCAGCGACCCACAATAATCGCATGGATGACCCCAAACTGCTGAAACACCTCCTTTACATCCATCTCCCCAGGTTCAAAAGGTACATTTTGTATCTTAAGCCAAGTATAATGGGCCGAGACATCATGCAGACTTACCTCCAGACTTGAATTAATGGCAATGCTTGACTCCTGATATTTATCCACAATGGTGTCATATGCTGCACCGGTGTTTAGTTTAACGAAGATCTTTCATGCTCCATTCAGGGAAACAACATATATGTCTTCATTCGGGATCTTGAAGGTGTCCCTGATAATCAAGGGCAGTAGCACATCCACGTTGTTTGGGTAACTGGCCCCCTGTAGAATCTCTATACAGACCGTATTAACTCTGTGTCTATACTGAGCCGCCATGTTGTTGGAAAACAAAGCTTCGGTGAACTGCCACCAGGGCCTGCTCACCTGCACACCATGAAGACTGGGCAGCGAATCTGATAAAAAGAGGAATTAGGGGGGAGCAGGCGGACGGACGACGACAAATTATGATGAAAAAGGGGAGACAGATAATGGAAAAGGGGGGGGGGTTGTGTATGTGTGGATGTAAGCAAAATAAATTCAGACTGACAGAAACAAAAGAGTAGGATTTATTAAAGTAAGGGGAAATATGAAGGTTTACTTAGCATAAAGCGGGCTTATTAATGCAGAGTTGATAAGTAGCAAGTACGCAATGTCATAGGAAACGAGTTGTGAAAGGGGAAAGACGACATCTAGGAAGTGTCGTTGTGAGGGAAAAGTCCATAGATAGGAGTGATGAAAGTGTGAAGGTATGTAGTGATGGTTGAATGGTAGTTTGCTTGTTAAGGTGGGGTGAGTGTCCAGCTGCTGTTATACCCCCCCCCCTTTTCCACCCGGTGAGAGGTGTAATGCTGGGCTCTGGCCACAGGTTGAAATCACTCGACTGACCACGCCCGATCTCACTGTAAGTACTTCACAGCTGCTCGTATCTTCATTATTTTATGTTCAAGAGCTTCACTCTTTAATTTTTTGGAGCTTCACTCATGTTTAGCAACATTAACTTCTGCTATGTCCTGCCTTGGTTTTTGGTAAAGTTATTTATTACAGTTTCGCCATTTCTTTTAAAGGCCTTATGCCTACTATGTAAATTAATTCTAGAGTGGTGAGTAATTCTTGTGGTTTCTTTCACAGCCCTCTGTTTCCGCACGGATCATCGGATTCAAGGCTGAGTGGGGGGCCGGCGTACTCACCAATTGAGAAACAGAGTAACACCAATTCTTCACTACACCAGTAGTTCCTCAGTTCACACTAGAAACCTCAGGCAACTGTACTTTATCAGGGGACAACTTTCACCTGAGTCCCTGACATCATTTGTGACATTGTGGTTGTTGGAAAACTGTTGGATTTGTGGGAAACATCGAGGCAACAACAACAACAATACCACCACCACGGAGTCTAACATGGATTCATTGCTTCTGTGTTAACAAGAGCTACACGTGTAAATATCTAGCTTTGAATCATATATATATTTTTTGTTTTCATTTTTCATTTTTCTTAAGATAGGATTATTATAATCATATTTACGTATTTATTATTTAAATTTCATTCTATTAAAATAAAGTGTTTATTTTTCTTGTTATTATTGTCTATTTCTATTATACTTTTCCTAAGAAGATTGGCGACAACCTTCACAGTCGTGTTTGTATACATCAGTTGGGCGTAAGGAGTTGTTATTAAAAGTTCTCTTGACATGGACTAATGGTGCATAAGACAAACAAATGTGTGATGGTATACGTTGATTGGTCAAGAAGATGAGAAAATGAATGATGTAAAAAACGGTATATGCATAGAAATAGAGGGATATATAGGAAATGGTATAAAGGCATGACCTAAGTGTGTGTACATTGAAGAGAGGTTAGGGGGCTGCATGGTAGCAGTCTACAATTGTACATACGGAGTAAAGACATGGTAGCACTAAGCGTGTAAGCGCGTGTTTGAGAAGTAATAATAGCGCAGGAATGAGCATTGGAATATAAAGTTGTATAATATAAGTTAGGTAAAAGTGTTAAGTAGGGATGTAGTATTTGTGTATTGCATAGCAACACGGAACATTATGACAGAGAAGGAAGAGGAAATATGAACGGTATTCATGTTATGGGATGATACCTTATATTAATAAATGGTCGTAGTAAATATGTAACATTGAGTATATATAGTTGACGAATTGTTCATAAAGTCTAATAATTTATGAGACTAATATAATAAAGGACAATGTTGATGATAATGCTAAGGTGTTAACTAATAGACACAAGGGCAGAAATAAAGTAGTTTAATGTGATTAAACTGTATGATTCCAATTGGATAAGAAGTATAAACAATGATGGTTTTTCAATATATGTATTAATTTTATAGTATGTGTCAACTTATAATATTTAATTATCTATATGTATTTTAAATAAAATATAAAAAAAAATGTGTGGTGTGAATATAATGCAGAGACTCCGTAGTTTGGAGATTAGGAGGAGGTGTTGGATTACCAAAACTATTATCCAGAGAGCTGAGGAGGGGTTGTTGAGATGGTTTGGACACGTAGAGGATAGAACGAAATAGAATGACTATGAGAGTGTATAAATCTGTATTGGAGGGAAGGCAGGGTAGGGGTCGGCCTAGAAAAGGTTGGAAGGAGAGGGTAAAGGAAGTTTTGTGGGCGAGGGCTTGGACTTCCAGCAAGTTCGTGAGCATGTTAGATAGGAGCAAATGGAGACGTACAGTGCCGGCACTCTGAAGGAGGTATGTTATTGTTGCAGTTTAATAACTGTAGTGTAAGCACGCCTCTGGCAAGACAGTGATGGAGTGAATGATGATGAAAGTTTTTTTTTCTCAGGTCACCCTGCCTTGGTGGGAAACTGCCGATGTGTTAATAAATAGAAAACATAACTTAGTAATTTGTAACTATTACCATTGAAAAAAGTATTACTTGTTACTAGAAGTCTTCCTTTTTGAAGCTTAATAAGAGGCCTTCCTTATCATTTTCCCCTGGCACCATACAATACATACTATGGCATCTTCAATAGTTTCCTCACTTTAGTATTCAGGTCACCCGCAACAATTATTCTGTAACTTAGTACAAAACTCCCTTAACTCTTTGACAGTCGTCTCTGCCCCGGGTGTATACAAATTTACTATACCCTCTTATCATATTACACTTTAATTCTAATCCTCATCATTCTTAAATTCGAGCATTGAACCCTTGTCCTTTCTTTTCGTAACTATTCATTTAATATTTCTGCAACTTCCCTTTTCAGATCTTTAACTTGTATGGGTATTTTTCTCACTGTTCTTGTGCACAGGTATAAAGAAAACGTTCTGAGGATGTCGGTGTCTCTGCGGGATCAACTTGTACCACCCACGGAGCTGGCAGTGTTCTGGACGGAGTACGTCATCCGTCACAGAGGTGCGCCCCAGCTGAGGTCACCAGCGGCACAGCTCTCCTGGGTGGAGTTCCTCATGCTGGACGTGATCTTCCTCCTCCACCTGGCTATGACTGTCCTTCTATTCATTCTACGTCGCATCGTCAGAATCATCAATGCTACAATCTTCGGTAGAGACGGCAAGATGAAGAAGAAAAATGATTAGAAATACCTTTCTTGTAGGCAGGAGTAGATTGTGTAACAAGTTTTTATGGTGTTTTCAGCGTTTCTTTGATATTTGTTTTTCACGTAACACTTATTTGGCACTGGTTATGCCAGAGTACTAATAAGTAGAGAGAAATTATATATTTTTAAAGTTTCCATACATTTTTACAGTATCATTTTTGGATAATACTTTGTTAATTCGATTTAAACCCTGTCAACCACACGAGCGCTAAACCTGTATATTATCTTTTCATTACCTTTGAGGAAAACATTAATCCCTAATATATATGATGACATATATAGTGCAAGTATGAGTAGTGGGGGGGTTGAAGAAAGTTGGGATAGTTTTAAAAATGCAGTATTAGAATGTGGGGCACAAGTTTGTGGCTATAGGAGGGTGGGTGCAGGAGTAAAGAGGAGTAAGTGGTGGAATGAAGAAGTAAAGGGTGTGATAAAAGAGAAAAAGGTAGCTTATGAGAGGTTTTTACAAAACAGAAGTGTTAATAGAAGAGCAGAGTATATGGAGAGTAAAAGAAAGGTGAAGAGAGTGGTGAGAGAGTGCAAAAGAAGAGCGGATGAAAGAATGGGAGAGGCTCTGTCAAGAAATTTTGCTGAAAACAAGAAAAAAAATTGGAGCGAGATAAACAAGGTAAGAAAGCCTAGGGAACGAATGGATTTGTCAGTTAAAAACAGAGTAGAGGAGTTAGTAGATGGGGAGCTGGAGGTATTGGGTAGATGGCAGGAATATTTTGAGGAACTTTTAAATGTCGATGAAAAAAGGGAGGCGGTAATTTCATGTACTAGCCAGGGAGGTACAACATCGTTTAGGAGTGAAGAAGAGCAGGATGTGAGTGTGGGGGAGGTGCGTGAGGCATTACGTAGAATGAAAGGGGTAAAGCAGCTGGAACTGACGGGATCATGACAGAAATGTTAAAAGCAGGGGGGGATATAGTGCTGGAGTGGTTGGTATTTTTGTTTAATAAATGTATGAAAGAGAGGAAGGTACCTAGGGATTGGCAGAGAGCATGTATAGTTCCTTTATATAAAGAGAAGGGGATAAAAGAGTGTAAAAAGTATAGGGGAATACGTTTACTGAGTATACCAGGTAAAGTGTATGGCAGGGTTATTATTGAAAGAATTAGAGGTAAGACAGAGAGTAGGATTGCAGATGAGCAAGGAGGCTTTAGAGTGGGTAGGGGATGTGTAGATCAAGTGTTTACAGTGAAGCATATATGTGAACAGTATTTAGATAAAGGTAGAGAAGTTTTCATAGCATTTATGGATTTAGAAAAGGCATATGATAGAGTGGATAGGGGAGCAATGTGGCAAATGTTGCAAGTGTATGGAATAGGTAGTAAGTTACTGAAGGCTGTAAAGAGTTTTTATGAGGATAGTGAGGCTCAGGTTAGGGTGTGTAGGAGAGAGGGAGATTACTTCCCGGTAAAAGTAGGTCTTAGACAGGGATGTGTAATGTCACCATGGTTGTTTAATATATTTATAGATGGGGTTGTAAAAAGTAAATGCTAGGGTGTTGGGGAGAGGGGTGAGATTAAATTATGGGGAATTAAATGCAAAATGGGAGTTGACACAGTTACTTTTTGCTGATGATACTGTGCTTATGGGAGACTCTAAAGAAAAGTTACAAAGGTTAGTGGACGAGTTTGGGAGAGTGTGTAAAGGTAGAAAGTTGAAAGTGAACATAGATAAGAGTAAGGTGATGAGGGTATCAAATGATTTAAATAAAGAAAAAATGGATATCACATTGGAGAGAGGGATTATAGAAGAAGTAAATGTTTTCAGATATTTGGGAGTTGACGTGTCAGAGGATGGGTTTATGAAGGATGAGGTTAACCATAGAATTGATGAAGGAAAAAAGGTGAGTGGTGCGTTGAGGTATCTGTGGAGACAAAAAACGTTATCCATGGAGGCAAAGAAGGGAATGTACGAAAGTATAGTGGTACCAACACTCTTATATGGGTGTGAAGCATGGGTTGCAAATGCTGCAGCGAGGAGGAGGTTGGGGGCAGTGGAGATGTCCTGTCTAAGGGCAATGTGTGGTGTAAATATTATGCAGAAAGTTCGGAATGTGGAAATTAGGAGAAGGTGTGGAGTTACTAAAAGTATTTGTCAGAGTGCTGAAGAGGGGTTGTTGAGGTGGTTTGGTCATTTAGAGAGAATGGATCAAAATAGAATGACTTGGAGAGCAACTGCTTGCTGCTCCCGACAATAACAAAACCTACGAGAATCTCTGAGACCTGTGCCTCTCTATTAGACCATATCTGGACTAACACCATATCCCCATTAAAATCAGGCATAATCACAGACAATACCACAGACCACTACCCAACCTTTCTCATAACAAATCTCGGAAAATTACCACTAGAGACTACTAAAGTAACCTTCAGACTACATAATGAGACAGCCATAAATAACTTTATAACAGCTATGACAAACACTGACAGGCAAACAGAAATAGACAACTTCCCAGATACTGACTTATGTATTAATAATTTTCTTAAAAAAGACCCAATACCTCTATAATAAGCATTGCCCAAAAAAAACCTAAACAAATCACAACCAAAAGATTAAATAGTCCCTGGCTAACCCCCAGCATACTCAAATCCATTAATATAAAGCACCAATATGGAAAACAGTACAGAATGGGTCAAATAACAAAAGAACAAACAAAACGCTACTCATCAAACCTAACGAGTCTGATAAGAAGGTCAAAAAAATTGTACTATGAGAACAGATTACAAAACTTAAAAGGTGATATAAAAAAGACCTGGAAAACCCTATCTGAAATTCTAGGAACTAAAAAGATATCCACAAACAGAACAATCAAGCTAACAAAACCAGATGAACCCCTACTCCCACCCATTGAAACAGCAAACAAACTCAATGATTTCTTCTCCACCATAGGTAAAAAGCTGGCAAGCAAAATCCCAAGTTCAAATACTCCACCTAACGACTATCTCACTGGCACCTATCCGAACACACTATTCCTAGCCCCAACCAACCTAATAAAAGTTTCACTTATAATCAACACATTAAAAAACAAAGCAGGTGACCTAAATAACTTACCACCTTTTATATACAAAAAAGCCTCTCAAGTTCTCTCACCAATTATTGCAACACTCTTTAACAAATCCATTGAAACCTCTACCTTCCCATCAATACTCAAAATAGCGAGGGTCACCCCAATACATAAGGGAGGAGATCAAGCAGACCTGAACTAACTACAGGTTGATATCTAACTTACCCCTTCTCTCCAAAATCTTTGAAAAATTAATTCATAGACAAATATATTCCTACCTCACCTCCAACAAAGTACTCAACCACTGTCAATTTGGATTCAGGCCTAATAAAAATACAAATGATGCCATTATACACATGTTAGAAATAATTTACACCGCCCTTGAGAAAAAAGAAATCCCAGTGGGAATCTTCATTGATTTACGTAAAGCTTTTGATACAGTTGACCATGATCTGTTACACCTAAAATTATCACACTATGGTATAAGAGGACACTCCCTCAACTACCTAAAATCATACCTTAGCAACAGAAACCAATATGTGTACACAAATGGAGCTAGCTCCACCGCGCAAACTATTACCGTAGGGGTCCCACAGGGAAGTGTTCTTGGCCCACTACTCTTTCTCATTTACATTAATGACCTACCAAATGCATCTCAACTACTCAAACCCATACATTTTGCAGATGACACTACATACGTTATCTCGCACCCAAGCCCAGACATACTAGCCAACAATGCAAATACTGAATTGCAGAAAATATCTACCTGGATGATGACCAACAAACTTACTCTCAATATTGATAAAACCTATTTTATCCAGTTTGGGAACAGCTTCAAACGCACCACTTAACATAATGATAAACGGGTCCCCTATCACAAAACTCACAGAGGGAAAATTCTTAGGAATCCATGTTGACAGTGGCCTCAAATTTCAGACACATATACAACAAATTTCTAAGAAATTCTCCAAGACCGTGGGAATACTATCCAAGATACGGTACTATGTTCCACAACCAGCTCTCCTTACCCTATATCACTCACTCATTTACCCCTACCTCACCTATGGAATCTGCGCATGGGGCTCTACATCAATAACTCATCTCAGACCACTAATAAAAAACAAAAGGCAGCAGTTAGAATGATAACAAATTCACACTCCAGACAACATACTCCTCCAATATTCAAAAACCTAAACTTACTCACCATACAAGACATCCATACTTTTTACTGTGCCTATTACATACATAGAACACTATGCAAATATTAACCCACCACTCAAACTTCTCCTTACCAATTTTAACAGGACACATGACCATAACACTAGACACAGATCACTCCTCGATGTTCCCCGTGTCCATCTAACACTATGTAAAAACTCAATGCATATAAAAGGCACGAAAATTTGGAATTCATTACGTGTCATTGCCAAAGAAACCCTGCCTGTACCCCAATTCAAAACGATGCTAAAAAACCACCTTCTCACCCAAAGCTAATTTCTCAATATCAAACATTCCCAACAAAATACAATAATCACTTAATGTAAAAACCTGACTAATCACTTAAATGTAAAAACCTGTTATGAATAATACATACTAAGCTAACTATTTCCATAACATTTACATTATAATGACCACGTATACTGTACTGCAATGCAACTAATTGTTTTAAATTGTTATCTCACTCAATTAGTTGCATTGCTACAATTAATTGATATGTTCAACTTATATTCAAACTTTATAACTTAGATACGCAATTATACTTATTTTATAAATTATCAACCATAACTTTTTACCATGTAGTCTAGAATTAAGTAGACCTAAGAATGCCTGCACTGCACAGCATATTAGGGGCTTTAGGCATGTACATCTCATTACTAACTATATTTCTTGTCTACCATGTATTATTGTACCATGTCTCAATAAAGTATTATTATTATTATTATTATTATTATTATTATTATTATTATAAGGAAGGCGGGATAGGGGTCGTCCTAGAAAAGGTTGGAGGGAGGGGGTAAAGGAGGTTTTGTGGGCGAGGGGCTTGGACTTCCCGCAAGCATGTGTGAGCGTGTTAGATAGGAATGAATGGAGACGAATGGTTTTTGGGACATGACGATCTGTTGGAGTGTGAGCAGGGTAACATTTTGTGAAGGGATTCAGGGAAACCAGTTAATTGATTTAGTTGGACTTGAGTCCTGGAAATGGGAAGTACAATGCCTGCACTTTAAAGGAGGGGTCTGGGATAGTGACAGCTGGGAGGGACTTATTCTCAGCTGTCGTATCTGAGCGCCTCTGCAAAGACAGTGATTATGTATGAGTGTGGTGAAAGTGTTGAATGATGATGAAAGTATTTTCTTTTTGGGGATCTTCTTTCTTTTTGGGTCACCCTGCCTCGGTGGCCACCCTGCCTCGGTGGGAGACGGCCGACATTGTTGAAAAAAAAATATATGATGACATATATATGATGACATATATATGACATATATATGATGACATATATATGATGACATATATATTATGACATATATATGACATATATATGATGACATATATATTATGACATATATATGACATATGACATATATATGATGACATATATATTATGACATATATATGATGACATATATATTATGACATATATATGACATATATATGATGACATATACACCTCTCGGTGTATATCGTGCTGCTTTATTTGTTCCTCGTTTATTTCTTAATCATACTTATAGTTTTAATTAAAATTATATTTTCCCGACAATTAAAATAATTGAGTAATAATCATTTAATTGTTTACATATAAAAAAAACCCTTTAATTTTGTGATTAATTCATAAACTTTTTCTTATTACAAATACAAATTTCCGACTGTCTCTATACTCATATAGTAAATTCTGCCGATTGTTCGGGTATTACCTCTATATAACCTCATTATTTCTTCCTAGTAGATCTCTCCTTGAGTTAGGATTACCTAATATTTCAAAGATTGGACAAACTGATGATTAATGACTAATCGACTTAACTAATCAGATTAACGCTGTTGCTCACAAATGACTTCTAACTCAGCCCGGTCTGTGACCAGGCCTCATGTTGGACCAGAGCCTGATCAACCAGGCTGTTACTGCTGGCCGCACGTAGTCCAACGTACGAACCACAGCCTGGCTGGTCAGGTACCGACTTTAGGTGCCTGTCCAGTGCCTGCTTGAAGACAGCCAGAGGTTTGTTGGTAATCCCCCTTATGTATGCTGGGAGGCAGTTGGGCCCCTGACACTTATTGTGTTGTCCCTCAACGTGCTAGTAGCACCCCTGCTTTTCATTGGGGGGATGTTACATCGCCTGCCGAGTCTTTTGCTTTCGTAGGGAGGGATTTTCGTGTGTAAGTTTGGTACTAATCCCTCGAGAAATTTCCACGTGTATATAACAATGTATCTCTCCCGCCTGCGTTCTAGGGAGTACAGGTTTAGAAACTTCAAGCGTTCCCAGTAATTGAGGTGGTTTATCGCACTTATGCGTGTGGTGAAGGTTCTCTGCACATTTTCAAGGTCAGCAATTTCACACACCTTGAAAGGTGCAGTTAGTGTGCAGCAATATTCCAGCCTAGATAGAACAAGCGATTTGTAAAGTGTCAACATGGGCTTTGCATCCCTGGTTTTGAAGGTTCTCATTATCCATCCTGTCATTTTTCTAGCAGATGCGATTGATACGGTGTTATGGTCCTTGAAGGTGAGATCCTCTGACATGATCACTCCCAGGTCTTTGACATTAGTTTTTCGCTCTATTGTGTGGTTGGAATTAGTTTTGTACTCCGATGAGATTTTAATTTCCTCACGTTTTCCGTATCTGAGTAATTGAAATTTCTCATCATTGAACTTCATATTGTTTTCTGCAGCCCATTTAAAGATTTGGTTTATGTCTGCTTGGAGTCTTGCAGTGTCTTCAACGGTGGACACTGTCATACAGATTCGGGTGTCATCTGCAAAGGAAGACACGGCACTGTGGCTTATATCCCTGTATATGTCCGATATGAGGATGAGGAACAGGATGGGAGCGAGTACTGTGCCTTGTGGAACAGAGCTTTTCACATTAGCTGCCTCAGACTTTACTCTGTTGACTACTACTCTTTGTGTTCTACTTGTTAGGAAATTATAGATCCATCTACCAACTTTTCCTGTTATTCCTTTATCACGCATTTTGTGTGCTATCACACCATGGTCACACTTCTCAAAGGTTTTTGCAAAGTCTGTGTATATAACATCTGCATTCTGTTTGTCCTCTAGAGCATCCAGGACCTTGTCATAGTGGTCCAGTAGTTGGGACAGACAGGAGCGACCTGCTCTAAACCCATGCTGCCCTGGGTTGTGTAATTGATGGTTATCTAGATGAGTGGCGATCTTGCTTCTGAGAACCCTTTCAAAGATTTTTATGATATGGGACGTTAGCGCTATTGGTCTGTAGTTCTTTGCCATTGCTTTACTGCCGCCTTTGTGGAGTGGGGCTATGTCTGTTGTTTTTAGTAACTGCGGGACGACCCCAGTGTCCATGCTCCCTCTCCATAGGATGTTAAAAGCACGTGATAGGGGCTTCTTGCAGTTCTTGATGAACACTGAGTTCCATGAGTCGGGGACTGGAGCGGAGTGCATGGGCATGTCATTTATCGCCTTTTCAAAGTCATGTGGCGTCAGGGTAATGTCAGATAGGCTTGCGTCTACCAGGTTCTGTGGCACTCTCATAAAAAATTCATTTAGGTCTTCAACTTTTAGTCTGGTTAGCGGCTCACTAAAAACTGAGTCATACTGGGACTTTAGTAACTCACTCATTTCCTTGCTGTCATCTGTGTAAAACCCATCTCGTTTTAGTAGGGGCCCAATACTGGATGTTGTTCTCGACTTTGTTTTGGCATAAGAAAATAAATACTTTGGGTTTCTTTCAATTTCATTTATGGCTTTTAGTTTTTCCCGCGTTTCTTGATTCCTGTAAGATTCCTTTAGTTTTAATTCAATGTTTGCTATTTCTCTGACCAGTGCCTCCCTACGTATTTCAGATATATTGGCCTCTTGTAGCCGTTCTGTTATTCTTTGCCTTCGCCTGTATAGGGAGCGCCTCTCTCTTTCTAGTTTATATCTTCTCCTCCTTTTCCTTAAGGGAATTTGCCTTGAGCAAACCTCCAGTGCCACAGAGTTAATTTGTTCTAGACATAGGTTAGGATCCGTGATGCTTAGGCTATCTTCCCAGTTTATATCATTTAGGATTTGGTTTACTTGGTCCCACCTTATGTTTTTGTTATTGAAGTTGAAATTGGAGAAGGCTCCCTCGCGACCGATCACATTTTGTCGATCTGGGGCCCCCCTCATGCATGTCTGGACCTCTGTTATGTTGTGATCTGAATATATCGTTTTTGATATGATGACATTTCGTATCAGATCATCATTGTCAGTGAAGATGAGGTCCAGTGTATTCTCCAATCTTGTAGGCTCTATTATTTGATGGTTTAAGGTGAACTTGGTGCAGAGATTTAAAAGCTCGTGTGTGTGCGAGTTTTCATCTGAGCTGCCTCCTGGTTTTATCTCTGCTACCACATTATTTGCAATATTCCTCCATTTTAGGTGCCTTAGGTTGAAGTCCCCCAGGAGCAAGTGTTGGGGGCAGGGGCTGGAAGGTTTTCCAGACATTGGTCAATTTTCAGAAGCTGTTCCTGGAATTGTTGGGACGTTGCATCCGGAGGCTTGTATACAACCACGATGACCAGGTTTTGATTCTCGATCTTTACTGCTAAAACTTCAACTACATCATTTGAGGCATTTAGTAGTTAAGAACATAAGAACATAAGAAAGGAGGAACACTGCAGCAGGCCTGTTGGCCCATACTAGGCAGGTCCTTCACAATCCGTCCCACTAACAGAATATTTGCTCAACCCAATTTTCAATGCTACCCAAGAAATAAGCTTTGACAATTCTACCCACTCATGCGCGAGTCCCACTCAAATCCAACCCCTCTCACTCATGAATTTATCCAACCTAAATTTGAAACTACCCAAGGTCTTAGCTTCAATAACCCTACTAGGCAGACTGTTCCACTCATCAACTACCCTATTTCCAAACCAATACTTTCCTATATCCTTTCTAAATCTAAACTTATCTAACTTGAATCCATTATTGCGGGTTCTCTCTTGGAGAGATATCCTCAAGACCTTATTTATATCCCCTTTGTTAATACCCATTTTCCACTTGTATACCTCGATCATGTCTCCCCTCATTCTACGTCTTACAAGTGAATGTAATTTTAGGGTCTTCAATCTTTCTTCGTAAGGAAGATTTCTAATGAGCATATAAGTGACTCTGTGATATACAGGCCAACCCTCCTTCCCCCCCTTTTGCCTGTTCACTCTGTCACATCTGTATAGGTTGTAGCCAGGGATCCATATTTCATTGTCCAAGTGATCCTTTATGTGGGTCTCTGTGAAAGCTGCAAACATTGCATTTGACTCTGTTAGCTTTAGACCTTGTATATTTGCAAAGATGAATGTCGTTGGATTGGTGGTATTGGTGGTATGGAGGGGGTCTTTTTTTCCTGGCACTAATATCTGTTGTTCTGGAGTGGAGGCCATTGACTGTGGTTCCACTCCAGAAATGATTGCAGTTGGTGTATGATTTCTGTCATTTCCTGCCAGCTTTTTTCCTTCCTTGCGCTAAAAACCTCTCTCTGGAGTGGCTTTGGCTACCCAGGTTTTCCCATGGTCTGGATGTTCTGTGTCGTCTTGTACCCTTTAGGTGGTGTGCCTGGCAATATAGGTTATAGCACTGTCTTTCCTGAACTGATGAGTGACACATTTCAGGGTGGAAAAGCTTACAGAAAGGGAGGTTGCATTTTCCTGTTGTCATATGGGCACGGCATTTTCTGGGGTGGTCAAAGTTGCATGTCCCATCTGTTTTCCCAGAAAATCCATGCCTGCAGATACCAAATGCATAATATTTGCATAGGCCTGGTTTGTGTTTGCTTTGTTTTTTTGTGACTGTGTTCCCTAATGTATTCCCTATTGGTGTGTATTTTCCTGTCTCATTTCTATCTTCAGCACTAGTGCTAACATCCCCTTTTGTTTCATCTCCAACATTAGCACCTTCAGGAGCACTGTCCACCAGGACAACACTAGCACCCTCAGGAGCACTGTCTTCTAGGACAACACTAGCGCCCTCAGGAGCACTGTCCTCCAGGACAACACTAGCACCCTCAGGAGAACTATCCTCCAGGACAACACTAGCACCCTCAGGAGCACTGTTTTCTAGGACAACACTAGCTCCCTCAGGAGCACTGTCCTCCAGTACAACACTAGCACCCTCAGGAGAACTATCCTCCAGGACAACACTAGCACCCTCAGGAGCGCTGTCGTTCAAGACAGCCCCTTCCAAACCACCCATCTTATTTTCCCAGCTGTCATACCATGTTGACATGTCTTTTAAGAAGGATCTTTTATTGGTGTTCTTGTCTTTTAATATAGATGCAATTCCCTCATACAGGTGTATCTCGTTTGGGCAGACCCAAAAACATCTCTCTGAGTTTATGTCAAGGGTGGTCACTGGTTGAAAATCCCTGTATATACCATGGGACCATTGACCACAGAGATTGCAAGCAATCCAGGCCTGTTTTCGTCCCTTACTCTTTCTACAGACTACACAGATCTTCATGGTGGTGGTCATCTTACAACACTTGACCACTCTCCTAGCTAGCTAGTCTATAATTTCTCGAAGTATTTAGTTGTTTTTAACAGTTTCCAACGAATCCGTTTGAATCCGGTCCTTTGTTCACTTATTTCTTGGACGAATCCGGTTTATGCTCACTGTATATTTTACCTAATAACCACCTTAAGGTAGATCTGTCTATTTGTATTGTATCTATTTGTTGTAGTTCTGTTTGGGTGTTTAATAAGGGCGTGTAAACCCCGTCATCCTATGAATCCGGTCAGAGGAGACCTTGTTTTCAACGAATCCGTTTGAATCCGGCCGTTCGTTCACTTGTTCTTGACGAATCCGGCGAATCCGGGTTAGTGGATCACTTATTTGGGCGTATCCAGTCGGTGATTTTGGACTAGCACATGAAAAGGACTACTGGGAGTATTTAACAGAGTAATATGTGTTCAGTTTGATACCATTATGAATGAGGTTTAAAATATGAGAAAATAGATGCCTTTAAAATAAGCAAATATTAAATCAAATGAATACTTAATATGTTATATATTAATTAAATTCGTTAAGAATGAAAGTTTAAGAGAATATGTGGTTAACTTAGGAACGTTTAGTTAAGTGGCACCAATGACACTTAACTATATGTTAATGGACCGAGATAAGTGGCACCAATGACACTTAACTATATGTTAATGGACGGAGTTAAGTGGCACCAATGACACTTAACTATATGTTAATGAACCGAGTTAAACAACTCGCTCCATTAACCTATTATGAATTATTCTTGAAACGTTTTATTGGATATTTTCCGGGTCCTATATATTAATCTGAAGGATTTCCTGTTACAGGAATATGGTAAAATTGAAGGATACGTTCAAAATTATTATTGTAACTGAAGAACACATTCAAAATTATTATTGTAATTGAAGGACACATTCAAAATTATTGTAATAATTGAAGGACACTTTCAAAATTATTATAATAATTGAAGGACACTTTCAAAATTATTATAATAATTGAAGGACACTTTCAAAATTATTATAATAATTAAAGGACACTTTCAAAATTATTATAATAATTGGAGGACAATTTCAAAATTATTATAATAATTGAAGGACACTTTCAAAATTATTATTGTAATTGAAGGACACGTTAAAAATTATATTGCATTTGTTGTGGAGACATTTTCTCCAGGGAGGGGGCTATCTGCCCCATCAGCCCTGAGGGACGACCCTCTCAGAAAGGGCAGATGTCATCTAGCTTTTGATCAACAGTTTAATTTGTAACACATGTCCGTACCCGGGCGCCAAGTAAGCCACGTCACGGCTGACCAGTGTTGCAACCAGTGTGGGTTAACGAGAGTAATTAATTTGTTACGTCACGGCTGACCAGTGTTGCAACCAGTGTGGGTTAACGAGAGTAATCAGTCTGTAAATAAAGTGGGTGTAGGGTTTTCCTTAATTGTCCTGCTACTTACAGTAGCAGGAAAACTCTACAGCCACTTTATTTACAAATTGAGGATATCATAAATTATCCTCTACGCCGAGACATATCAAGAAATCTGCTATCTTGTGTTAACTTCTGTTGCATTGTGTAGCAAGGAAGAGAAAATGCTGATTTCAGCAGAACCTTTGTGTAGCTAGAGACGCCCAGGGCAGCCGCGACTGAAGCGGGGCAGGGGCGATCAGATTGCATTAAAACCTGGTACAGACAACTCGTGTTCAGGCTATAAGAACAAAGACATAAGTGTGTGCGTGTTACTGTACCTCAGACAATCTCCATATTCACGGTGGAAAGATTACAGAAAAGTGTGCTCAGCTTCTTGTAGTAACATTACTGTGAAAAAGACAATTCTTGAAGAACAGTGTAGTGTAACCGCACGAGTGTTGCAAATTTCCCGACGGAGTGGAAGACAGTGCGACATTCTTCAAAGAACAATTCTGCTACTATCAAGTCACCCATATCTGTCGTAAATGCTCATGCTACAAAAGCAAGGTAGGTTTCAATCATACTTGTTGAAGAAGGGAGCTGTAGTTCTTGTAGACACAAAGGGATTGAAACGTCCTATAGATGGCAGTAATGAGCGGGTCATCGAGCCCAAACCCATAAGTGGCATCAGCACTCATTTTCTGAGATATGCTGAAATAACACCCCTTTGGGGTAATATATACTTACACCTTCTTGTCCTCTACAGGCTAAGGGACTGGAATCGACAGCACCTCAAGAACGGCTTCGGGGATAGCTGCGAATACGTGGGATGTCATTCAAGCTAAGTCCTTCTACAGACCATTTAATTAATTGGTTTATCTTGTTCCACAATTCCCTACATTTGTCTTGCATCTGGTGGATGTAGACAACCAGATTCCTAACAACAACTAATTTACTGTAGTTGCAAATCCACTCCAAACCGATCTTATTCTTTGACCAAACAATAGATGATGTTCTAGGGACTGACTGCAAGATGTCTCTTATGTAAACAGCAGGTTTAACTCCAACGTTAAACACCATCAGTTCTGAGGTAACGTTTCCTTCCTTACAAGAGATGTCTTGCCTTTAGAGGAGAGCTTACTATAAATTTATGTTTCATAAATAACCAACATGACCACTGTCTGGAAAACCTTCCGGCTCCTGCCCCAACATCTTGCTCCTGGGGAACTTCAACCTAAGGCACCTAAAATGGAAGAATATTGCAAATAATGTGGTAGCAGAGATAACACCAGGAGGCAGCTCAGATGAAAACTCGCACACACACGAGCTTTTAAATCTCTGCACCAAATTCATCTTAAACCAGCAAATAATAGAGCTTACAAGATTGGAGAATACGCTGGACCTCATCTTCACTAACAATGATGATCTGATACGAAATGTCATCATATCAAAAACAATATACTCAGATCACAACATAATAGAGGTCCAGACATGCATGCGGGGAGCCCCAGATCAACAAAATGTGATCAGCTGCGATGGAGCCTTTTCCAAATTCAACTTCAATAACAAAAACATAAGGTGGGACCAAGTAAACCAATTCCTAAATGATATAAACTGGGAAGATAGCCTAAGCATCACGGATCCTAACCTATGTCTAGAACAAATTAACTCTGTGGCACTTGAGGTTTGTTCAAGACAAATACCCTGTGGTTTAGCGCTTTTATTTGATTATAATAATAATCAAGACAAATTCCCTTAAGGAAAAGGAGATGTAAACTAGAAAGAGAAAGGCGCTCCCTATACAGGCGAAGGCAAAGAATAACAGAGCAGCTACAAGAGGCCAATATATCTGAAATATGTAGGGAGACACTGGTCAGAGAAATAGCAAACATCGAATTAATTCTAAAGGAATCTTACAGGAATCAAGAAACGCTGGAAGAACTAAAAGCCATAAATGAAATTGAAAGAAGCCCAAAGTATTTATTTTCCTATGCAAAATCAAAGTCGAGAACAACATCCACTATTGGGCCCCTACTTAATCGGGATGGGTCCTACACAGATGACAACAAGGAAATGAGTGAGTTACTAAAGTCCCAGTATGACTCAGTTTTTAGCGAGCCACTAACCAGACTGAAAGTCGAAGACCTAAATGATTTTTTTATGAGAGTGCTACAGAACGTGATAGATGCAAACCTATCTGACATTGTCCTGACGCCAAATGACTTCGAAGAGGTGATAAATGACATGCCCATGCACTCCGCCCCAGGTCCAGACTCATGGAACTCCGTGTTCATCAAGAACTGCAAGAAGCCCATATCACGTGCTTTTAACATCCTATGGAGAGGGAGCATGGACACTGGGGTCGTCCCGCAGTTACTAAAAACAACAGACATATCCCCACTCCACACGGGGCAGTAAAACACTGGCAAAGAACTACAGACCAATAGCGCTAACATCCCATATCATAAAAATCTTTGACAGGGTTCTAAGAAGCAAGATCGCCACTCATCTAGATACCCATCAATTACACAACCCAGGGCAGTATGGGTTTAGAGCAGGTCGCTCCTGTCTGTCCCAACTACTCGACCACTACGACAATGCCCTGGATGCTCTAGAAGACAAACAGAATTCTGATGTTATATACACAGACTTTGCAAAAACCTACGACAAGTGTGACCATGGTGTAATAGCACACAAAATGCGTGATAAAGGAATAACAGGAAAAGTTGGCAGATGGATCTAAAATTTCCTAAGAAATAGAACACAAAGAATAGTAGTCAACAGAGTAAAGTCTGAGGCAGCTACTGTGAAAACCTGTGTTCCACAAGGCACAGTACTCGCTCCCATTTTGTTCCTCATCCTCATATCGGACATAGACAAGGATATAAATCACTGTGCTGTGTCTTCCTTTGCAGATGACAGCCGAATCTGTATGACAGTGTCCACCGTTGAAGACACTGCAAGACTCCAAGCAGACATAAACCAAATCTTTAAATGGGCTGCAGAAAACAATATGAAGTTCAATGATGAAAAATTTCAATTACTCAGATATGGAAAACGTGAGGAAATTAAATTTCATCGGAGTATAAAGCAAATTCCAACCACACAATAGAGCGAAAAACTGATGTCAAAGACCTGGGAGTGGTAATGTCAGAGGATCTCACCCTCAAGGACCATAACACTGTAGCAATAGCATCTGCTAGAAAAATGACAGGATGGATAATGAGAACCTTCAAAACCAGGAATGCCAAGCCCATGATGACACTTTTCAGGTCGCTTGTTCTATCTAGGCTGGAATATTGCTGCACACTAACTGCACCTTTCAAGGCGGGTGAAATTGCTGACCTTGAAAATGTGCAGAGAACCTTCACGGCACGCATAAGTGCGATAAACCACCTCAACTACTGGGAACGTTTGAAGTTCCTAAACCTGTACTAGAATGCAAGCGGGAGAGATTCATCATTATTTACAATTGGAAAATCCTAGATGGATTAGTACCAAACGTCCACACGAGAATCACTCCCAACGAAAGCAAAAGACTCGGCAGACGATGTAACATCCCCCCAATGAAAAGCAGGGATGCCACTAGCACGTTGAGAGACAACACAATAAGTGTCAGGGGCCCAAGACTGTTCAACTGCCTCCCAGCGTACATAAAGGGGATTACCAATAGACCTCTGACTGTCTTCAAGCAGGTACTGGACAGACACCTGAAGTCGGTACCTTACCAGCCGGGCTATGGTTTGTATGTCGGACTGCTTGCGGCCAGCAGTAACAGTCTGGTTGATCAGGCTCTGATCCACCATGAGGCCTGGTCACAGACCGGGCCGCGGGGGCGTGTACCCCCGGAACTCTTTCGAGGTAAACTTTTTGTTTTATTATTTAAGACCATATGTACATTACTTATATTAAATATATACTTCCGAGCAAATGCACGAAATTTATCACAATATGGAGACAACATCTGACAGGTCCGGTTGTACCAGAGTCTCCTAAGTGAAATTATAACTGTATTTAAACAGTATACAATAAATAACAAATAATAACTTTACAGATATCCTGCTGGAGTGTACAGACAGTGCCTACGAAATATACCTAAGAAGTCCTCATCAACCATATTATATGACCTGCTGAAGAAGGTATCACAAGAATTCACAAGCCAGACACTGACCTATTAAGTATTTTCCAAGGCAAACAACAAACCTAAGTTTTATGTAATCCAGCGAATCTTTAACTCATACATTAGAGTACAAACATTTGTAATTCTACCGTATTCATTACTTCCTTCATCCTGTGTACCCTTGAAATGAATTCCAACACAACATATTATAGACATAATAACAAACATGACTACAACCTGTTCCTAATGAGAACCTGAAAGTCTCAACCCAGTGTTTATATAACTGATATACATTTTTGAGAATCCTAAGACTGACTGCTTTCTGTTTAGACAGTACATTCTCATATGCCTTCCATCACCTCCACACATATTGTTAACAGTGGAGACACTCCTATACCTAAACTCACATATTTACAAGGAGACCCTCCTCTACCTATCCATAATACATACATAATGCCTTATAGTATATCATCTGCCAATGATACACATGATTCAACATCTTGATGCTATTAAAGTCAGCATGTACTTGTAAACTTACAATCATGTACATCTGTTCCAGCGAGAACTCGCTACTTTAGCTTTGACTACATGTTGGACACATTATGTATTAACAACTCCTATGTTAAGTCCTTCTTGGCATATTATTACATGCATATATAACTCATAGAATCTAATAAAAGTTAACAACAGATTTCACAACTCGGAAGTCCAAATATCACCTGTTGAAAAACACATCTTTGCAAGATTTGGTACATGAACTTGACAATCAGTGCATCCCTCCTCAGCCACTATATATAGTAACATCCCCTCTCCATCAAAAAGAAGTGCCAGAACCGAAGGGAAGCCCTCAAAATATTGTCCCTGACATAACCCCCCCCTTCCCTTGCCCTACATCCTCCAACCTACACTCTTCCACCTTCCTATTCCGTCCGAATCATAAGTCCAAGTCGCCCTTGACCCCCCATCCTTCCAGGTACCCTTTCACACCTACCCACACTGTATTCCTATCACTATCCGCCCATTACCCTCACCAAAGAGAATCAAGTCCTCTCTCCTTATCGCCTTAACTGCAGCAGCTTTTCAACAGTCATCTCCCTGTACTCCACCGGAAAACTTTTAACCCAATCTCTTCCATATATCCCCTCGTTCCTATGCGCCGTACGATATAAATTCGCCGCAATGGCCCTTATCCTGACATCTCCCACACACTCCCTCATAACCCATGACAAGTGAATATATTCAGCTGCCAGATACCTGATCGCCCTAATAACATCTTTTCCTACAACTCTTACAAACCATGACCTCACACCTCCTTGTTCCTCACAGAAATAGATTGCGTGGTAAGATGTCTCGCATTTTCCACATCTCTCACAAGCACTCTCACGTACGGGACGGGATAGACTCAGAAGTGTCTCTATTCGCGGATGATGTGAAAATAATGAGGAGAATCACAACGGAAGAGGACCAGGCAGGGCTGCAAACAGACCTGGACAAGCTCGACATCTGGTCTAGCAGTTGGCTTCTCGAATTCAATCCCTCCAAATGCAAAGTCATGAGGATCGGAGAAGGGCAAAGAAGACCGCTGACAGAGTACAAGCTAGGCGGACAAAGGCTACAAACCTCGGCAAAGGAGAAAGACCTTGGAGTGAGTATAACGCCAAGTACGTCTCCGGAGGCACACATCAACCAGATAACTGCGGCAGCATATGGGCGTCTGGCAAACCTAAGATTAGCTTTCCGTTACCTTAACAAGGAATCGTTCAAGACACTGTATACCGTGTACGTCAGGCCCATACTAGAATATGCAGCACCAGTCTGGAACCCACACCTGGTCAAGCACGTAAAGAAACTAGAGAAAGTGCAAAGGTTTGCGACAAGGTTAGTTCCACAACTCAGGGGTCTGTCTTATGAAGAAAGGTTGAGGGAAATAGGACTAACAACACTGGAGGAAAGAAGGGTCAGAGGAGACATGATAACGACATACAAAATACTGCGGGGAATTGACAAGGTAGATAGTGACAGGATGTTCCAGAGAGGGAACACAGAAACAAGGGGACACACCTGGAAGCTGAAGACTCAGATGAGTCAAAGGGATGTTAGGAAGCATTTCTTCAGCCACAGAGTAGTCAGGAATTGGAATAGTCTAGAGAAAGATATAGTGGAGGCAGGAACCATACATAGTTTTAAGATAAGGTATGATAAAGCTCATGGAGCAGGGAGAGCAGAGACCCAGTAGCAGACAGCGAAGAGGCGGGGCCAGGAGCTGAGTCTCGACCCCTGCAACCACAATTAGGTGACAATTAGGTGAGTACGTATCAAGCCCATATCACACAAACACCGCTCGCGATGCGAGTATCCCATGCAGAAACCGAAACACTGTGACTCTTGTTTGCGGCACCAAACGCAATTTCACAAAACCTCTCCATACATTCCGCCAATTATACATTGGGAACACTTCCCCTCCTCTCACCGGCCCATATCCCCCCACCCCTGTCCTTCCTTCCTTCCATCCCAACCGTGCCAGGCAGCCCATCTTTAATGTGGAAGGTTCCCGAGCAACAAGCATCTCTCACATAATGTCCTCACACAAACGTAAATCCTATGTACCTCTATGTACCTCTCACACGACTTTCCATATTCTACATCCTTTCACACCGGCTTCCCCCAGATACCTCTGTTTTACATACATACCTATGACCATCTGCTTTACCGGTAATAAACCCATTCCACCGTCACTGTGTGACATCATGACCGTCTCTTTCGATAACCAATGTCTTCTAAATCCCCGAATATACCTTAACACTCTCGTTTGCAAAGCCACCACCTCCTTGTCCACCAAGGGATATATTGCTGCTACAAACCACAGTTTACTGTAAATTAAGGAATTGACAACCACCGCCCTTTGCAATAATGTTACATCCCCTGGTTTCCATCGTTGCCTTCTTCGCAGCGCCGCCCCCACCACCGCCCCCACCACCGCCCCTACCACCGCCCCCACCACCGCCCCGGTATTTTCTTCTCTCGCCCTACCAAAGTCTCCACAAAATATGACACCACATATTTTAATCTCATCGACTATTATCCATCCATATTTTAACCCCAATTCCCTCCCACCCACGTTCCTACCTCCAATAACTTTGACTTAACTTTATTAACCCCTAACCCAGTCGCCCTACCAAACACACCTATTATATTGCCAACATTCCTCAATCCCTCATCGTTTCCTAAGAGGATCATTGTATCGTCCACGTATCCAGTTATTCCTGTTTCACTACCAGACCCCATTTCCCCTGCCTTTACTCTTCCCTCACTAATCCATAAAAAGGGGTCCTGCACACATGCGAACAGGAGCTGCGATAAGGGACAACCCTGTCGCAACCCTCTGCCCATACTTACCTCCCTCCCGATCCTACCATTCACATGTATATGCACACTCGCCCTTTCATACATTGTAGCTATCCATCTAATCGTCTTCACGCTAAAACCTTGCTTTCCCATAATCTGGTGCAGCACATCACGTTCCACACTGTCATATGCACCTTGCCAATCAACCGCGAGGACGCCATCCCCACCCTGATGCCTTCTCTACAAACTCTCTTATCCTACAATGACTCATTCGAACAATTCTTCCTGGTATCCCACATTGACCCTCATCAATCGCCCTCCCAAGAACCTTTTTTATCCTATTAACTAAAATTCGCATAAAGATCTTGTAATTGGCGCATAAAAGGGTAATCGCACAATAATTTGTTATTGTGTCCGCATTCCCGCCCTTAGGAACAAGCACCACAACTCCAATATTCTGGTCTCCACCAATACTTCCCTCATCTTTCATCCCATTAAAGACCCTTGTGAGGCACTCACGCAATACATTCCAGTGTCTTATACAAAAATCACTTGGGATGCCATCTATCCCCAGGGCCTTCTTTACCTTCCTTCCCTGAATGGCCTCCCCCACCTCCTCCTCTGTAATAACCACATCCATACACATTCTATCACCCTCCTCTAGTCTATTACCTATACCCCCTAGAATTGCCTCCCTATCCCCTTCATACTCCTGCCCTTTCGACCAATATTTCTGAAACCACTTGTCAATATAACAGCTTATACTCTCCATTGACCCTAACCTTTGTCCCGCCTCATATGTCCCGAACCTCTCATGCACTTTTATTGATAAAATCGTCATCCCAACCCTACGTTTTTGAAAGGCTCGTAAGACGGTGACAGACGGCCTATTCCCCCAAAGCACCTCTTCTACCTTCCCTTTAATACGAAGCTAATGAAACCTATCATTCTGTATATCCCGTAACTGTTGCCTTATTCCACCCACCTTCTGCTGATAATTTCCTGCCCTTTTCTCATTATAAACCCGTAACTGATTTTCTAGATATCACTGAAACCCATACTTCAAGTGACCATCAACTTTTGCCTCCCTCTTATAAAAATCCCTGATTCCCTGCTTCGCCTGCCTATACTACCACCTAGTTATATTCTGCTCCCGCTTCCCTTCCTTCCATAACCCATCCCACTACTCTTCGAAATGCTCACCTGTATCACCGCCTTCCATAAGCTGCACATTCAATTTCCAGTAACTAGGACACATAGTTACCGGTCCATTCCACCCAACATCCGGCAATACTCCCCTATGATCTGATATACCCACATCTAAACATTGCACTTGCACCATATTCACCGCACTCGTTACATACATTCTATCCAGTCTCACAGCGTATCCTCTTCTAACAAAAGTATATTCCACCTTCCAATTATCCCCCTGCACTACATCCACCAGACTAACCGCTCGTAGAACTTCCTTTAAAACTCCTAGATCACATCCAGCCCCTCGAGGTTCCACGTCCTTTCTGCGAATTACGCAATTCCAATCCCCTCCAACCAAAGTTAGTACAGGTAAACTACACATATAATAAATCAAAATCTCCTTGACAAAATCTTCTTTGATCCTCTTACATACCACCGACAGCATGTATACCCCAATAAAAGAAACGTTAATGTAACCCCAAAGCCCCTCAACCCTCACCACTCGCCCACCCCCTCCCCCTCCTCCCATCGCAGCAGGCTGAAAGGGCTAGATTCACGGATTCCCACAGCAACCCCACCCTTGAAATTCTCCGAACTACCCGCCAATACCTGATACCCCTTTGATAGTAAGTCATTCCCACATCTATAATTATGCTCTTGTATGATAATGACATCCACATTCAAACACTTTAATGTGACCTCCAGCCACCGCCGTTTGACCTTATTTTTGAGGCCATTCACATTTAACGTAAGGCACCTGAAAATGGCATTGGGCGCTTCCCTCTATGTTTCTGCAATTTCTGAACATTTACCTGGACTATACCGACCTTTATTTCTTTATCATCTTTATCAATGACATCTAATTTTTATCCTGTCTTGTCAGTGAGCCTTCTCCCCTCAGTTCCCCCCACCCTACTCCTGCCACCTCCTTTCCCACCCTCAGCAACCTCTACCCAAGATTTTTTTGCCCTTTGAGCTGGGGTGAGGACATCATCCTCCCCTCCTCCACTAGGTCATTTCCGTGAGAGCTCCACAGCTTGCTTGTCACCACCCTTATCCTTCGGAGGTTGATGCACCTCCACAATTATCACCTCATCCGACAGCTGACCCCCTCCCGTTTCCCCAATTATATCATGTTCTTCTTGACAGACAATAGAATTTACCTCCACCATGTCCACACTTCTCACAACACTGGCACTCACTCCATTCTGAGTGGACAAAGCACCCAAAGGACTACTCAACAAATCCTGAAAGTCGTCTATCAATGGATCCTCTAGACCCATTGCCAATTCCATCACATCATGACTCTCATCACTTGCTGATTCTTGTGACCCCACCACCTCTGTGGGGTCACCTTGTCACTCCACATGCTCGTTGATACCACGCCTACGTCCTGACGCTGCCTCTCCATTTTGTCAGCCATCCTGTCACTCTCAGAGCTAGTATATTGCTCCCGATGTATTCGTTGATTGCTGTCTTTCGCCATGTGACCTGTTGACCCACATATGCGACACATCCGGATCTGACCTGCATAGGTCACATAGACCTGTGTCCGGAATTCTTCTAGGAAGACAAATGAAGGAATCTGTTTTTGCAAGGTCTTTTTGAGTCTATAGGAACCCTCTGGAAAGCTGGCATACTGACCTCGAGTCCAGTGTTCCATAGAAGCTTCGTGTATCACACCATATTTTTCAAAAGCATCCCTGATGTCATGTTCCCCTGCTTCAAATGGGATCCTGGTAACGGTCCACCACTCTATCGTACACACCGGCACTCAGAAACTTAACGAAGATATGGGACACTCCGTTCAATGAAATCCTGTACTCACCTAATTGTGGTTGCAGGGGTCGAGACTCAGCTCCTGGCCCCGATTCTGGATTTCATACGTGTCCCTGACTATACTGGGTAGCAAAATATCCACATTACTTGGCGTTATAGCCCCCTTCACAATGTCCAAACAGACAGTATTTATCCGCCTCTTACACCATTCTGCCATCTTGTGAAAATCCATTGTTTTCACAAGTGACCGCCAGGGACCTGCGCAGAAACACCCTCTCTGTATGAGAGCTGAGCAGGGAGTGTCAGGTAAACTCCAGGTAAAGAGCACCATGTTCTGTAGAAACATTGGACGTGATTCCTTACACTGGTTGCCTATGTTCACCCATCAGTAAAATGGGTACCTGGGTGTTAGTAGACTGGTGTGGGTCGCTTCACTTCAAACACGGAGGGCACGGGTTCGATTACCTGTGGGGTGGAAACATTTCGACGTGTTTCCTTACACCTGTTGTCATGTTCACCTAGCAGTAAATAGGTACCTGGGTGTTAGTCGACTGGTGTGGGTCGCATCCTGGGGGACGAGATTGAGGACGCCAATGAAAATATGACAGACAGTCCTCGATGACGCACTGCCTTTCTTGAGTTATCCTGGGTGGCTAACCCTCCGGGTAAAAAATCCGAAGAAATCTTATCTTATCTTTATTTAACAAGGGGCTTTCTATATAGTAGTATGACATTGATGTCAGCTATGGTCTGTATACCATGTACATGTACTTGTAGTAAATCAATCTACAAAAGCATGTATTTTGTAATTATGTAGACAGTGCAGATAATTTTAGTTATGTTTGTTGAGAGTTAACTTCTAAAAACAACTACTAAAAACAACATACATAGCCCCGCTCCACAAAGGGGCAGTAAAGCAATAGCAAAGAACTACAGACCAATTGCGCTAACGTCCCATATCATAAAAATCTTTGAAAGGGTTCTAAGAAGCAAGATCGCCACCCATCTTGATACCCATCAATTGCACAACCCAGGACAGCATGGGTTTAGAGCAGGCCGCTCCTGTCTGTCCCAACTACTGGACCACTACGACAAGGTCCTGGATCCTCTAGAAGATAAACAGAATGCAGATGTTATATACACAGATTTTGCAAAAGCCTTTGACAAGTGTGACCATGGTGTAATAGCACACAAAATGCGTGATAAAGGAATAACAGGAAAAGTTGGTAGATGGATCTATAATTTCCTAACACGTAGAACACAAAGAGTAGTAGTCAACAGAGTAAAGTCTGAGGCAGCTACTGTGAAAAGCTCTGTTCCACAAGGCCTTACTTGCTCCCATTCTATTCCTCATCCTCATATCAGACATTGACAGGGATATAAGCCACAGTGATGTGTCTTCCTTTGCAGATGACAGCCGAATCTGTATGACAGTGTCCACCGTTGAAGACACTGCAAGACTCCAAGCAGACATAAACCAAATCTTTAAATGGGCTGCAGAAAACAATATGAAGTTCAATGATGAGAAATTTCAATTACTCAGATACGGAAAACGTGAAGAAATTAAAATCTCATCGGAGTACAAAACTAATTCCAACCACACAATAGAGCGAAAAACTAATGTCAAAGACCTGGGAGTGATCATGTCAGAGGATCTCACCTTCAAGGACCATAACAATGTAGCAATTGCATCTGCTCGAAAAATGAAAGAATGGATAATGAGAACCTTCAAAACCAGGGATGCCAAGCCCATGTTGACACTTTACAGATCGCTTGTTCTATCTAGGCTGGAATATTGCTGCACACTAACTGCACCTTTCAAGGTGGGTGAAATTGCTGACATTGAAAATGTGCAGAGAACCTTCACCGCACGCATAAGTGCGATAAACCACCTCAACTACTGGGAACGCTTGAAGTTCCTAAACCTGTACTCTCTAGAACGCAGGCGGGAGAGATACATTATTATATACACATGGAAAATTCTCGAGGGATTAGTACCAAACTTGCACACAAAAATCACTCCGTACGAAAGCAAAAGACTCGGCAGGGGATGTAACATCCCCCCAATGAAGAGCAGGGGTGCCACTAGCACGTTGAGGGACAACACAATAAGTGTCAGGGGCCCAAGATTGTTCAACTGCCTCCCAGCATACATCAGGGGGATTACCAACAAGCCCCTGGCTGTCTTCAAGCAGGCACTGGACAGGCACCTCAAGTCGGTACCTGATCAGCCGGGCTGTGGTTCGTACGTTGGACTGCGTGCGGCCAGCAGTAACAGCCTGGTTGATCAGGCTCTGGTCCAACAGGAGGCCTGGTCACAGACCGGGCCGCGGGGGCGTTGACCCCTGGAATTCTCTCCAGGTAGACTCCAGGTTCTGTAATGCAAGTGTGTTAAAAGTGCATGATTAACTAAGCCTATCATATTTATAATGTCTGTAAGGTTGGAGAGATAAAATAAATTAAATAAAATAAAAATAAAAATATATTTCTTTGTTAATGTTATAGTGTGTTTACATATTATAATTTAACTGGAGCAAAGAAAGCCGCTGTCATGCCAAGGCATTTCCGGCAGACTTAACCTAAGACTTATAGACTGCTTAATTAAGTCTAGACAGGTGGAGACTGGTAGAATTCAAGTAGTCAATATTTCTGAGCCTTATACATATTCTGCAATACTTCCTTAAAAAACACCAGTGCTTGTATAAGAAAAGGAAATCTATGCATTTTGCAGTGCCAATGGTGAGGATGAAGCCAACACATCACGTAAGGGAATGTTTCCACTGCATGGTTCCTCTATCAAGAAAAGGTATTTGCAAGAAAAAAATAAGGAACTCTACAATATCCCTTCTGGTTTACTTTGGCCACTGGTTTAACGTTCATGACTTTTGATTTTGTTTTATTACAATTTATTTGCTTGCGCAGCAAAATATGATGATATTTCATGTTGTTTCTCTCTCGCTATAGTGAGTTTTCATTCAATTACACAAGATTTAGATAAAAATAAATGTTGCAATGAATGCAATATCAAAATAACTCACTATCCATAGTATTTGGTAACGATGGTTTGAATTAGTTGCATCTGCTCGCTAAGACATAATAATAATTAGTGAAAAGTTGAAATCAACAATGTGCATTAGCACAGCAAAAAGAAATACGTGCTTTTCATCATTAAGAAAGCATTCCACTGGTGACCTTATTACTGACTAGTCACAGTCGCTCTACCTCAAGAAGTATCCCTTCGATCCGCCATCGGGGAGGGGAATTTGTAACATACACACCATCGCCTTTGCTCTTTCACCATGCTTTCGTATCATGTAAATATTAACCCAGCCAGTGGAGTCATAAATGACTCCAAATTAGCCCTTGCTGCCGCTGTAAGGACCTACTTGCTGGTCAAATTTACAGCAATCCACTCTCTGACGGACTCCTTTACTGTCTTCTGTCCTGACTACATTGAAGCATCAAAACTCATGAACGACACTGCAATGAAGACACTCAGAGACCGACATTTCAACATATCTTTTCCATTCTTGCTGGCGAAACGTTCAATTTTTGTAAAACGACTGGACAAAATCGTCACGTATTTATCAACTGCTGACCTGATGACCTCTATCGAAGAACAAAAGACTTGGGCCTCGGTAGATACCATCACACGAATTCCCAACGCCTCTTCAATGATTAAAATCACCTTTTCAAACGTCATGTCTACCCAAGCGCTCTCTGATGGACTAGCCACCTCATATTACCATAAACATAGAACCAGAACGTTTCGCTCATGTCTCACCCTGCTGGAACTTATTCTTACCATCACTCAACGAACGAGTGCCCCATTAAAGAATAGAAATTCTATTCCAAATGCAGAAAAGAAGATCACGACTTCAAAGCCTACACCACCACCAATGCTACTAGAACATACCTAAACTACAAGGGTACTCATCATACCCTTGCAGCTAAATGTCCACTAAGTAAAAAAAGTGAATGTCGAAGTAAATCAAAGAAGAAGCTAAGACGAACATCCCAAATCACCAGACACCACTAGAATACTTCAAGCCACACAACAGTCCTGTCTACTCGACAACTCCCTCTCACCATTGACGGCTCCTCAAGGTGCCATGGCTCTCCAGGTGCTGTATGGATGGTGTATGTGCTCCCTCCAAGGTGCTGTATGGCATGGTGTATGCGCACTGTGATAGTTTATTACTCAGTCTTGTTCAATCTTCAATCCAAGATGAATCAAGGCTCAGCTCCTCCTTAGGAAAATTACAAAAATGAAAAATAATAATAACAATGAAGATAAAAATATTGAACACTTAAACATGAACATTAATCCTATCTTAAAGTCAAAATGAAAATGAAATAGATAAATAATACTTGAATTCAAAGCTAATTTATACAGATGTTCGATGGTAGAATAAAGTGTTGATGTTCTTGACACTGGAGCTCTGAATTTGTCCTTGTTTTCTGAACTCCTCGCTCTTGTTGTGAATCGGTTGACAGATGTTTCCAGAGTCAGATTGATGGAAATTAAAGGAATCATTCACGATACCAGGGGCTCAGGTGTTGTTACCACTTGAAGAATTACCGAGTTGCTTGGGTTTTGGTTCTGGCTGAACTTCAGTTGAGTAAATGGGTTTGAAGTGACATCCCTAATTCCAATATTTTGGACGATGCTCCAGCGGACACTCCCAGCTTTGTGCCAAATGACTCTAGCTGGCCCAGAAGGCTGTAATGAACAGAAAAACATAGCTACTCTGCACTCTAATAGTCACTCTCATGGTAGGCATATGGCCTTTAAAAGAAATGGTGAGGATTTAAACAAATTAAAACAGGAGCAGTGGTGAATACTTACAGAGGAGTTGGGAGTGGCTAGTCAAGTGATTTTCCCATTGGTCAAAGACTCGCACTTCACCTCTCACTGGGTGGAGGAAGGGGAAGGGGGATAGCAGGAGGTAGACACTCAGCCTAATTTAACAAGCAAACTGCCACACAACTATCACCATGCATATATTCACACTTTCGTTACTCCTATCTATGGAACTTTTCCCTCGCACACACCTTGATAATGCAGCCAACCCTAGCACTTCAACACCACCATCAACAAACTATTCAGTCTTAACAACATGCCTGCAGAATCCACATCACTACACCTGCCGACATGTCTCCTTCTTCCCAAGCAACTGTTCCAGAAACTTCCACAACCACCTTCACAGTCGTCAACACTGCTCATCCCGCATCAACCACCATCTCCCAACCTGCTGACACACCACTAATACACCTCTGCACTACTTCTGCCGTCCCACAGTCTTCTGCCAGCACCATCATAGACTCGCCCTCTGAATCTTCTTCTGTAAGAGAGAGAGAGAGAGGGGGTAGGTAGGTATGTAGGTAGGTATGGACTGCAAGCCTCACATCAGGTGAGATCACGTGACTCGCCCGTGCTACTCCAGCAACGGCGGGAGGTACCACATGACATAAACAAGCAAGCGGTAGTTAGTAAGGCAGTTTGCGATGGTGGACAGCCAATCCCATCTCTTCAACAGCGAGCACAGCATTCGCCTCTCAGCTCCTGAGCAGTGAGTTCAAGCTGACCTACAAATTTTCTTCAATATGGCGGCCAAAAGCCGGTGACGCATCAACACGGTGTGTGTGTGTAGAGATCATCAAGGAGGCTATTTACCCGACCAATGCCATCGTTTTACTGACAGCCATATTACGGGACACCTTCAGCATAAGCAATAAAGATTTATATGGTATAAGTCTCAATGGAACAACATGGAAGTTTGCCTCAGTAGGGGTGTATGAAAGGACAGTTGACAAAATCCAGGATGAGGTTTTGACTGTCAACACGGGATTGGAGGTGCGCCTATGGGATGCATAAAAATACTATACGTGGATAAGGGTATGGAATGTACCCTTTGAAGCCGATGATGTGGACACCTTCCAACAGTTTGGTATTGTACATATGATGACGGTGGGCCGCTGGACAGAAGGATATACGCAGGATTACCTGAGGGTTCATTCTCCCTCAAAATGATGTTACGGCGCTCATACCATCGTATGTTGTGATGGATGACTTCCAGACGCAAGTCTTTGTCACGTATGCAGGACAACAACAAACTTGCTGGCTGTGTAGGTCATACGACCATATGGCTGCAGGATGTGGCAGAAGGATGGAGCCACGGAAGGTGGATCAGGAGGTAGTACGAGAATCTGGAAGTCAAGAACGAATGGCATCTGGGTCTGTGAGTGTGGAGAGTAATTCTAAGTGGAGTGATATTGTGGACGGATTGGGTGAGTTATGTGATACGCTACCTGCGCTGACGTGTGAACAAAAGGATAAAAGATCTGTGGAGGTGGAGGTTTTAGGTGATATTCAGTTGGATTTGCCTGAACCGTTGCAGGAGGTGTTGAGTGAATTCCTGGTTACTCCTGAAGAGGAGGTCCCCCAGGGAACTGATGGAATCTTGAATATGGTGGGGGTTAGTCCCCAGCATGATAGTGGAGTGATGTGTGAAGGAGATGTACAATTTAAGGTGCAAGAAGTGGAGGCCATTGTGCATAATGTTGATGAGCCTGTTGGGATGGAAGTGGGAGGGGATTCAAAGAAAAGGTCGGTGGGAGAGTCAGAAGATGATGTGCTCACACCAGGCCAGTGCACCTGTAAGAAGGCTTGGGTGGAGGTGGCCCACAAAGGGCAAGGGGGAAGGAATTGGTATGGGAAAGGGAACAGGGAAGGGTTTGGAAGACAAGACAAGCTTAGACAAGGGTACAGTGCAGAGGACTCAGCGACACAGAGGAAAGCCCCCTATGCAATTTTCAGGTGTTTGACTGTAAATGCTAATGGCCTATTGGCAGAGGTCAAACGGAGATGGATGGAGGTAATATTGTGACATTACGATGTGGATGCAAGAACATAACTTTAAGTGTGGACGAGAGTTGACATTGAAAGGGTACCAGGTGTATGCGGGTAGTTCGGAGAAATTAAAGGGTGGGGTGGCTGTGGCGTTGAAGGGGACCAGCCCATTATGGGTATTAGCATGGGAAGAGGAGGGTGGAGGACGAGTGGTGAGAGTGGATGGAATATGGGGGACGGTACATGTTTGCTTCATGTGTGTTTATATGCCGGCTGAGAATGATAGGGGTATTAAGGTGGAGTTTGTGAGAGATGTGTTGTTGTACCATTTGTTTGGGTTGCCAATGATTACGATCTTGGGAGGGGATTGGAACTGTGACATCAGAAATAAGGATGTGGAACCTAGAGGGGCGGGGTGTGTGTTGGGGAGTTGCTGATGCATTGAGGGATTCGGGGGTGGTGGATGTGGTTAGGGGAGATGGGTGGCAGGTAGATCACACTTTTGTAAGAAGGGGATATGCAGCACAGTTGGACCACATTTATGTAACAAAGGAAATCAATATAGGGAGGGTTTTTGTTTTCTGATCATAGAGGTGTACTGGTGGATGTGGCATGGGAAGGGATGATTTGAAGATATGACAGTTATTGGAAGATGAACGTGTGCTTACTACATGGGGATGGGGAGGCGAGTGATTTTGGGGAATGGTGGGACGATGGCGGGGATGTGGGGGATGTTTTGGGTTGGTGGGAGACGTGGGCAAAGCCAGGAATTTGAGATTTTTACAGACAAAAGGGTAGTGAGGAGGCAAAGTGGAAGTTTGGGCTGCAAAGATATTTAGAGGGACAGTTGAGTAGGTGTTATGAGGGAGGGTGGGTGGCCTGGGTGGGGGAAATAGAGGTTCTAAGAGGACGTTTGAGGGGTCTCCAAAATGAGAGATTTGATGCTATATGGGTACGTAGGGGTATGGAGGAGGTCTTGTGGGGAGATTGGCCATGCGGATGTGTTACGGAGGTTTCAGGAATGACAGAAGGGTACCACTATCCTGGGCTTGGAGGTCAGTGAAGGGATGGGGGGATATGAGGTGGGGCAATCATTGCAGACTACAGACGGAATGAGTAATTATGCAGATCTTTGGTTTAGGAGGAAGATGGCATATGGGGAGGGAGGGGGAAAGGAGGGTGAGATTCTGGAGGAAGGGATCAGGAAAACTAGAAGAGACAGAGCATAAGGGGATGGGGAGAATGATTAGTGAGCATGAGGTGTGTGAGGCAGTGCAAAGTTTCAGTCTTGGTAAAGCCCCGAGATTAGATGGGTTTCCAAATGATTTTTATGTGGTAAATTGGAATATAATGAAAGAATGTTTGGTAAGGTTATTTAATTGCATGAAAGACACAGGTTTGATGGGGGAGATGCAGCATACAAGTGTGGTGGTTTTGGTGGAAAAGGGGGAGGGGGGAGGACGCTAGAAAATTATAGGGCGATCTCCCTCATGTGTGCGGACTATAAGATTTTCGAGAAAGTTTTGGGCAATAGAATGAAGACGGTGCTTGATGTAGTCATTCATCAGGGTCAATTTGGTATCCTGGGGAGAAGTATGAGTGTAGGACATGGGAATATCAGGGATTTTGTGGAGGGACGAGGGGTTAGATTGGAAGGAGGCTTATGATTGCGTGGACACGGGTATGTTGAGTGTAATATTGCGATGCCAGGGGTTTGGGGACGAAATTACGGGGTGGGTAGAAACTTTGTATAGGAATGCTATAATTAGGGTACAGGTGAATGGCAGGGTGGGAGCACAGGTTAGTATGGGGAGGGGTTTGAGGCAGGGATGCCCCATGTCTCAGATTCTGTTTGCGTGTATGCAGGACCCATTTTATCGTTTAATTACCAAGGGGGTGGGGGAGAGGGGTGGTGGGGGTTTAGCGAAACAGGTACAGTGGGGTATGTGGATAAAACGATGGAGTTGCTGGGGGGAGAGGAGGGGTTGCGTAATGTGGGTCTTATTATTGGGGTCTTTGGTGGGGCAACAGGGTTGAGAGTGAATAGTGCAAAGTCAAAGTTATTGGAGGTGGGGAGGTGGGTGGGGGGTTGGGTGAGGTCTATGGTTGGACAGTTGTGGAGCCCATAAAAATCTGTGGTGTGGTGTATATGAAGGATAGTGTGACAGCTCGGGCGGTAAATTCAGAGGCGGTGGTTGAGAGGGCTATGAGAAGGATGAAAGGATGGAGGGTGGGGGACGTGACTTTACAGCAGAGGGTGGTGGTGGTTAATACTCTTGTGTACAGTAAGGTATGGCATGTGGCGGTGGTGTATCCTTTGTGGTCGGTCGATGTTTAGGAGCTGCAGAAAAATGGCTTCCGTTATGTGTGGGGATATGGGCGGCCATGGCTCAGGAAGGAGGTGGTTATGATCAGTGTTAAGAGGGGAGGGATGGGGCTTATCTCCATGGAAAGAGGAGCACAAAGTGTGTATGTGAAGCAGAGGTACCTGAGAGCGGGGGGCGAGAGGGGAAAAAGAGTGAGTGAGGTAATGAGGAATGTACGGTAGTGGTGGAGTGGGATAAATTTATGGATGTGTGGGGATATAGTGCAGAATTTTTTGGCTGTGCGGATGCCTAAGATGTTGAGAGCAAGTTGGTTCAGGAACATAAATGGTATAGGGGTGGGGTACAGGGGGAGGCTTTATATCCAATATATGGCTGGAAGGGAATATGGGAGGGGTTTCGTAAAATTACATTGAGGCCAAAGATTAGGGAACTGGTGTATTGGTTTTTGATGGGTATTTTAGCATCGAGGTCAGTGTTATTTTGTATGGGGTTTATGGGGATGGAAAGTTGTCTGAGATTTGGGGAGGAAGAGACAGCGTATCATGCGGTTTATTTCTGTGGGACTTTAGGAGCGGTGAGGGAATGGCTGTCAAGGGTGTTAGGGATGGGGGGTTGTCGTCGCTGAGGGCTTTGAGTTTTGATGTGGGGGTGCCGGGGAGGTGGGGAGGGAATTATATGGTAGGACATGGGTATTGAGTTTTTTGTAGGGGTACAGGAATTTAACAATGGTGGGGTTACAAGGTATGGAGGCAGGGTAGATCCAAAATTGGTTGGTCTCGTAGGGAGGGGCAAGGTAGGAGGGGAGAGAGGTGGTGTGAATGAATGAGTAGGAGAGTGTTTGGCTGTATGAGGGGGTTTGGGGTAGGGTGAGATGGGTGACTTTTGAGCTTGTTACAGGGGAAGACATCTGATGAATAAGGGGGGGTTAGTATGAATGGTGGAGGGTTTTTAGTTTTTCATTGATTTTTTTTGGACTAATGACACACATAAAAGTTATTGTCAGGGGAAAGACATGAGGGGATTTCTGAGTGTAGTGGAGACTTGTTGCAGAATTCAATTATTGAATGTGTGTTTAGGAATCATGGTGATATACGACTGTGAATTATGTAATATTGATTAAGAGAATATTGGTATGGGTTTTTGTGATGTAACCCAATAGGCACAGGTGGATAAGCCTTTGTAGGAGTATCTGTGCCTTTATGTAATGACACTATTAAGAATAATAGTATGTATTAATTTTATATCAGTGGATCATGCTTGTGTTCGGCTGATGTGGAGGGTGTAAATGTGCGAGGTAATAATACCCGTTTTTTTAGGATAGCTGGGGCTGGTTGGGGCTTCAGAATAAGGGGATTATTATTATTTATTATTTCATTATTATATTCCAGATGTTGCAGGACGTTGAAGTATGCCTTCGGGCCTTCTGTATGTTAAGGATTTTGACTTATATACGAAGTGTTCATCTCTGGAGATGTATAAGGTGTAATTGCATACAGGCAGAACTTATGTATTGGATGTGTTATACTTCCTTTTTGAAATATTCTTATATATCAGGGTGATAGGCTTATCGTGATAGTTCTTGAACAAAACTTATCGTTTTTATGTTCTTTAAATTTTGTCATATTATGTACGTGCTCCTTATGTTCTGATGAATATAATAACTTTGCTTTCTGTTCGGAGATATGATTGTAATGTTTTGTCCTTTGTACTCTGTTTTTTTTAATCAAATACTACAAAATAGTTAATTTTGTTGTAAATATTTTTGTTATATAATTTTGTACTATGTCAGTATTTGGCGAAAGGGGGGTAGTTGGTAGAAGTTTGATGTGTTGGATGGGTTAAGGCATGGGTTAAGGCATGGGTGTTAGGCTGATTAGATGTTTTAGGTTGTGATAGAATTTTCATGTATGTAATGTCACGATGTAAGTTGGTGAATTGTATTTTCACAGTACGCTATGTAATTATTTTAAACACTAATCTAGAAATAAAAAACAAACAGACTTTGTGTTTTGATAGGGTTGCCTGATATCTTGTGTTTAAGGTGAATGTCTTTTGAATTGTACTGGGTTTTGAGGGATGTAGGGTTATTGAATTATGTCTGGAAATTACAGACATTGGAGTGATGTGATGACCGGGTGAGGGGGATTTGTGTAATATGTATTTTGGATATGTTATTATTTTTTTTTTTGAGGGTCCACGTTTGGCGGCCTTCCTTTTTTTATTGTGTATACTATATAGTTTTAAATAAAATATAAAAAAAAAACTATATACATAGCTAATATAATAAGTCAAATAATAATATAGAGCAAGATATTTTCATTTTAGTTATTAATGAAAATATCGGCAATATAAAATTATACTTACACTATACACTATAAACATTATACTTACACTATACACTATAAACATTGGGCTCCATTCAGGGAGCGCAATATCACAAGGGTTGGATGTTCTGGAGTACAAAAAAATGCTGATGTATTATACAAGCACGACCTTTAATGCAATAGCGCACAAAATGCGTGATAAAGGAATAATTCAAATTCAAATTCAAATTCAAATTCAAATTCTTTATTTCGAGTAATATACAAGGTGGGGTGTACTTATAATTATACATTTTATGAAGTAGATATTACAAGATGGCCAATAATATGCCTAGGTATGCCTAGGCTTTTCAGGCAGTCTTATGATAGGTCTTACTCAATAGTGACACAATGATTATACTGATAGTAAGGTTAGGTAATTGTAGTTATTAACTAGGTTTACAAAATTGAGGTATTGAAATGTAAACATTTAAGAATTTAACAATTAGTTTAAGAATTTAGCATTTAGTTTATATATTAATGATAAAGGTGATGTATTGGCATAATACAGTTTCTATATTGGAGTGTCTTAGGCAAACTTATGACTAGCTTAAGAATTATGAAGCAATAGGAGTATTGTGCAAATTAAGGGGAATCACAGATATCAATAAGTGTATTTTGGTGTGGATATGTGCAAGATAAAGTAGTTTTTATGTGGTTAGCTACCGGTTGGGTGCGTAAGTGAGATAAAATGTTTTTTAACGGTTCTTTTGAAAGTGGAGGTTGTGTCTGCAGTTCTAGAGTTTTCAGGCAGGGAGTTCCAGATTTTAGGCCCTTTTATGCGCATTGAATTTTTGTATAGATTTAGTCGGACACGGGGAATGTCAAAGAGATGTTTATGTCTGGTATTATGTCTATGGGTCCTGTCACAACTGTCAAGAAAGTGTTTTACCTCAGGGTTAAAGTTGGAATTTAAGGTTCTATAAATGTAGGTAGCAGAGTAGTAAGTATGGATGTTCTGAACAGTGAGTAGGTTTAGGTCTTTGAAGAGTGGGGGGGGGGGGGTGTTGCCTAGCGTTGGATTGCGTGATAATTCTTACTGCGGCTTTTTGTTGGGTTATTATTGGCTTTAGGTGGGTAATTGCTGTTGATCCTCATGCACAAATGGCATATGTGAGGTAGGGATAGATGAGTGAGTAGTAAATGGATCTATCTATAACGTTATAACAAATAGAACACAAAAAGTAATAGTAAACAGAGTAAAGTCTGAGGCGGGTACAGTGAAAAGCTCTGTTCCGTAAGGGACAGTACTCTCTCCCATCCTGTTCCTCATCCACATATCTGACATAGACAGCTGCTGGAGCTGGATTGACCTGAGCGTCAGTAAGCTGGGATGGAAGAAGGGTGGGTAAGGATAGAAATATGGGAAAAGGTTGGGTAAGGGAAGGAGGAGGGAATATACAGGTGAGTGGCACGTCCACTCTGGGCGACATGTACAGAGAAACTGCAGCGTTGTTGATCGGTGTGTGTGATGCTGGGGCGAGTTGTAGCAGCTGATGAGGCGGGTGTAGGTGGACTGCAGGAGGCTGGCAGGCGGCGGAGGCGGGAGAGGCACAGAAAGCAGCTGTATTAGGGTCGAATAGTGTAGTTTACTCATCAGAGCCAGAGCAGAGATCATTGAATTTTGTTCTTGAAAGTTGGGTTGCGAGGCAGGCACCCATGGGGTCTGTTTTAGCGTAATTTCGCAGGTTGTAGAGTATCCTGTTTAAGGTAGTAGTTGAGTTGTTGAGGCGGGTGAACTTTACAGTCCCATCTTCAAGGTGTTGAGCAAGGTCTGAGTATGGCAGTACCTTGCTGACTTGTTTTGTGGTATAGAATTTGACATTGTCGTATTGCATGTGCTGGTACGTTGGTTTGGAGGTGGATGGAGTAGTTGATTTGGTGGTAGAAGAAGAAGCAGCGGTGGCGGGGACATGTTCTGTAGACGAAGTCTCTGATTGAGATGAAGGCTTCTCATTGGTGGAAGGTGGTTGTGGCGAGACTGGCAAGGAGTTAGCTGATTGGTTCTTGGTAGAGGTGTGAGGAGGTGGTGAGCCCTCATTGGTTGTTGTTGGTGTGACGTCAGTATTAGCTAGTGTTGGTGGTGGAGCATCAGCTGAGCCACCAGCAGGTAAAGTACATTATGCTGGGAATTGTTGAGTATCACAGAAGATGGTGGAGAATCTGAGAATTTGAACTCTGGCATGTTGTTTAATTTGAAGAGTTCGTTGATGGAGGTGTTGAACGTCCCAGGAACAGCAGCATTATGCATATGAGCATAGACCATGCAGTAGTAGATGGTGGTTGGGTCACTGGCAGGTGCGATGGTGGTAGTAGTAGGTTGCGTGGAAGCTTGGAGAATTTTAGTTGTGGTAGCTTGTAGTTTTGTAATAGCAGCATAGGTGGGTGATTTTGAAGATGACTTTTTCTGTGCTGCTTCTTGGGTCTTCTTCAGAATGTCTTTACGAGTGGGACATTTAGCAGCAAGTGTGTGATGATCGTTGCTTTTACAGTTGAGGCAAGATGGTGTTGGTGGAGCAGCGGCGGTGCATGATCTAAAATCATGTCCTTCACTACTACATGTAGTGCAAAACTTCTTTTCCTTCACAGGACAGTCGCTGGTGTTGTGTGCATACGAGTAACAAGTCCAACAGTGAGAAATGTAGTGGAATCTCTCAGCTTCGATGCAGTTGGGGCTGACGAAATAATAATATACAGCCAGTCCGTCGGCTAATGCAGTGGCAGCCATGTTGACGTCAGTAAACGTGACCTTGAGCATGGAGGAAGCTGTAGGTATTTTCATGATGCTCTCCACTGTGGCCCATGAGTTTTGATCTTCAATGGATGTCTTGAGTTCGTCGATAGGTTGAACTGTAAGAAGCTTATCAAGTTTCTTAAGGAAAACTGTTCTCCTTGCCCTGAGAGCTGGAGATGACATGACAGTAAATCCTCGTTCAGTGAGAGTGGTGGTGGCTGTTGTAGTGAGTAGCTTCTCTGCATCTTCATCATCGTTGCAGACAACAATAAATGCTTCTTTCAGGGTCAATATGGTGTTGAACTTCACCTGTAGCACGCTCTTAACAGCAACTGCTAGAGCAAGTTTGGATGAATCATTCACAGTGCCACTGTTGGGTTTGATCTTGACACGATTTGCATAGCTCATCGTGATGAAGGTATAAATTCCCCTCCCCAACGGGGATCGTAGGGAGACTGAAAACCGAGAGTCAGAGCTGCTGTGACCGCACTGGGCAGAGTCAACTAGCAGAATCTGTGTCTGTGCTTGAAACACTAGGTAAGACTTTTGAAAGACTCATTAACCAAAGACTAAGGACTCACCTTGAGACAAACCACCTCCTGACAGACCGCCAATTCGGCTTCCGACAACACAGATCTACACAAGCAGCCCTAAATATCATTTTAAACTATATTCAAATTAATAAGGCACAAGGACGTACAACAGCCCTGGTTGCTAAAGACGTGGAAAAAGCTTTTGACACTGTCTGGCATTCGGGGCTTAAGTACAAGCTATGTAACCTTTTTGACCTTCCCCAGAACGTCAAAAAACTACTATGCAACTTCCTTGATGACCGTACAATGAGAATTAAGTTCCAAAACTGTCTCTCTGACTCCTTCAAGCTGGTGTCCCCCAGGGATCCGTGCTCTCTCCTACCTTATACATCCTCTACACAAACGACATACCTGACCCAGCACACTGCACCACACTCACACTGGCTTATGCAGATGACATTACACAGCTCATAGCACATGAACAATGCAGATATCTATCACTCAGAACACAACGTGAGGTAGACAGGATTAGTGCATGGGAACTCCTCTGGCGTATTAAAACCAATGCCAACAAATCCAAAATTACATATTTCTTTCAAAGAGGAAACCGCCGACCAATGCCTGTCTACCTCAGAACTACCACTACACGAACACCCATTCCACGTACACGCAACACTACAGTCCTCGGAGTTACCTTGGACTCCAGACTGAGAATACACACTCACATAAACACTAAAAGAGTTATGGCCAGTAATGCCCTTGGTAGACTGTTCAAACTCAGAGACTCACACCCAAACACAAAACTCCACCTGTACAAGGCTCTCATAAGACCACTCATCACATACACACCTCTTGCCCTCTCTCTTGCTGCTAAAGCAAACATCCTAAAACTACAACGAGTACAGAACCGTGCACTGCGGTGGGTGCTGGGAACGAAGTGGGACGACTTCGCCACCAGCGAGTCCCTCCACAACAGGACCGGCACAGCAGCTCTGAACGTATTCTGGAAAGAACTCAGTGACAGACAAATAGACCGTATTGAAACATACCAAGACACTTGGACAACCTTTCTAGACGACGTCATCAGACAACCAGACAATAATCTTAACCTTTTTCAATCTATCAATAATCCTGCTCCTCCTCCTCTCTACACCTAATACTATACTTTCAATCACCTAACTTCTTCCCTGCCCTCTGCAGGGGTGGACCTTAAAAGACGTCCTTTTAATCAGCAACATCCCACGTACCCCACTCAATCATTAACGAGAAGCAGTACAAATAGCAAACCAGAAATGACGTTATGGCTGCCGCCCAAAATTGCCCATGCCTCCCGAACCAAGTCCAGTGCGTGCAGTAAGCGATTTCAACATGCAGATCACCACCACTCCTCAAACTACCACATCTATTATGCCAACCAATGCTACGCAGCTGGGATTAGCCCTGGCTCTTTCCATTCAACTAATTAAAACTCCTCTCACCCACTATTCTTCAACTATCCAATCTACTATCACCCTTCGTGGGTACTTACCTGAGAGTCTTCGTTCGTTCGTTCGTGTCTGTGTCTGTGTCAGTATTCGTGTGTCGACATAGACAGGGATGTAAGCCACGGCACCGTGTCTTTCTTTGTGTATGACACCTGAATCTTCATGACAGTGTCCTCCATTGAAGACAATGCAAGACTCCAGGCGGACATCAACCAAATCTTTAAGAAAATAATATGATGTTCAGCAAAGAAAATTTTAATTACTCTGATACGGATAACGCTAGGAAATTAAAACTATATTGAAGTATGAAACAAATTCCAACCACACAATATAGGGAAAAGCTAATATGAAGGACCTGGGAGTGATAATGTCAGAAGATCTCACTTTCAAAGATCACAACAATGTATCTAACACGTCTGCTAGGAAAATTATAGGATGGATAACAAGAACCCTAAAAACTAGGGATGCCAAGCACATGATTGCACTCTTCAGATCGCTTGTTCTATCTAGGCTGGAATATTGCTGCACACTAACAGTGCCTTTCAACGCAGGTGAAATTGCTGACCTGGAGAGTGTACATAGAACTTTCATGGTACACATAGGTACGAGAAAACATCTAAATTACTGGAAATGGTTAAAGTCCCTTGATTTGTATTCCTTGGAATACAGGCAAGAAAGATACATGATAATATTCACTTGGAAAATACTAGAGGAATTAGTCCCAAATATTCACTTGAAAATCACTCCCTACAAAAGCAAAAGACTCGAGAGGAGATGTAACATCCCCCCAATGAAAATCAGGGGTGTTGCAAGTACGTTAAGAGACAACACAATAAGTGTCAGTGACCCAAGACTGTTCAACTGCCTCCCGGTATACATAAGGGAGATTAGCAATAGACTCCTGGCTCTTCTCAAGAAGGTGCTCTACAGACACCTAAAATCAGTACCTGACCAGTCAGGCTGTAGTTCGTACATAGGTTTGCATTCAAGTAACAGCCTGGTTGATCAAGCCCTGATTCACCGCGAGACCTGGTAACAGACCGTACCGCGTAGGCGTTGACCCTTTAATTAAACCCTCTCTTGGTAAACTCCAGGTATGTTATTCTTCTATCTATAATAAAGGGTTTTCTAATCTGTCTTCTTCATGACGTCACTGCCGCAAAGTTTAACAGTAATGACGCCTATGATGCGGCGTTGAACGAACAGAAAGAGGAATACAACTACGTGGAGGAGGAAGATCACGTCCAGCATGAGGAACTCCACCCAGGAGAGCTGTGCCGCTGGTGACCTCAGCTGGGGCGCACCTCTGTGACGGATGACGTACTCCGTCCAGAACACTGCCAGCTCCGTGGGTGGTACAGGTTGATCCCGCAGAGACACCGACATCCTCAGAACGTTTTCCTTATACCTGAACAAAATGACGTATGATAAAATCTAAACGATCACCCTCACAAATTAAATGTAAAATGTTTGATGTTTTTTTCTTATTTTTACTCTAATTCCTAAACTACCTAACAAAAATTAAAATGTTATACACACACAACCCGCACATATAAAAGGAGAGGAGCTTACGACGACGTTTCGGTCCGATGTTGGACCGAAACGTCGTCGTAAGCTCCTCTCCTTTTATATGTGCGGGTTGTGTGTGTATTGTTCCAGTCACGGTATTGTGCCTTTTTTGTTATTTAAAATGTTATAATATGTACGCAAGAGATTTAGAGCAAAAGACCACAGTAAGAAAATAAGGGATTTAAGTGTTTAAATTAAAGAGTGATGTTAATTATAATAAAAGTGGGATGTGAGAAGTGGGCTCTATTAATGTTTATGTTTCTGTTGTCGAGAGTAATGCAGAAGAGAAGTTTTGGAAGGTGTTAGGTGAATGTTTAGGAAGGTTAGAACTGAGAGAGCAATTGTTGTAGGTGGCCTAAATATTAGCTGGGAGGCCATAAAAGATGGCATAGAAGGAATTTAGGGAGTGTCAGACGTGTATGATAATACGGGATTCATAATGAAATATACACAGGAAGACGTTTGGTAATAGTTAATTCCAGGAAAAAAATTAGTAGATGTATGACAAAATATTGCTAGAGTATTAATTAGCAGAAAATTAATGGGTGAACGTTTTGATGTGCATATTTTTAGAGGAACAACAGTAAGAGTAAACAGCAGATGGAATCCAACGTGTGGCATTAGTGGGAAGAAAGAGGTGAAAGTAAAATAACTAAAGACAGTGTTAATAGGAACAACTATTTGTGTATACCTGAATAAACTTACTTACTTACTAAGAAGTGTAGCTCAGATATGTGAAATCTTGTGCCTGTGGCTGAATGATCTGGACACATTTTTTTACCAAGACTAACGTTTTTGTTCAGTCTATTAAATTCATTGCCTATTAAATTCATTGGGCTTTAAACATGTTCTCATATACTTGTTCACAGAATGTTTGCTCATACGTCTAATACTACTTACATTCAACATACAATTAGTATTTTAAGAATTCATGGATAGTTAAAAACATTTTGATGAAGAATTCCCCTCATCACTGTGCTGATTGTGGTTAGTTTTGATGTCACTTCTTTATTCACAAAAAATCCAGTTAATGATTTATTAAGTTTTCTGTCTGAAGAACTTGATAATTATGATTTAATCTTGCTAGTACCTACAATTATTAAGCTAATTATTGTTGATGCAAAATTTGTGTTTAATGATAAGTTTTACACTCAGAAGTTTTTTATGGCAATGGGAACTCCACTTTCACCTGACCTTAGTAATTTGGACATGGAATATTTTGAAACAAGATTGCTTAGTAAAATATTTTCTAGTAGAGCTGAGTGGTATGGATAGGTTGATGATTTGTGTCTAATACATAAAAATATAGATATAAACCATTTCTTATTGAATTAAAAGTCTAGATCACACCACAAAGTTTACTGTTAAGTTTGAACAAAATAACTCATTGCCTTTTATATAGAAGTTTTAATTATTAAGGAGAACCATGATTATGAATTAAAAAAAAATAATACAGAAAACCAATAAATAAATATTCTTATGTACACTGTTATTTTTCACATAATGATCAAAAATACCTAAAATACTTAACTGATAACTATTTTAAGATTGCTAGAAATATATTTTAGATTTCAAAAAGGACAAACATTTATATTCAACAAAAAATATGAGGGTTCTTCCTTGCCATGAAAACTTTCTTAATATACCTTCTCTACTTAAGAATTTTAAAATTGAAGTTGCATTTAAAAATACTGACACAGAAAAAATATCTGATTAAAAACTTCTTAAAAATGGTGAGGCTGTGACTACAAGATTCCTTGTAAAGAATAAAAGGTGAGGGTTGTGATGACTACAAGATTCCTTGTAAAGAATGTAACAGAGTTCATCAAAGTCAAACTGGGAAAAGTCTTGAACTAAGACTATAATAACATAAATATAGAATTAGAATTGGACAAGAGTCTAATGATCTTTTCGTTCATTTTCAGAGATTTTAACCACCCAGTTAATTTTAAATAGGCCGAGAAAGTTGTGTCAAGCTGGTCTCTGAATGAACGAAATATAATAAAATAAATTTTCATAAAAAAATAGTTTTGATTTCAATATGAGCATTGGTTTGGGATTATATAAATTAGATTCATTTATAATTAATAACATTTCGGAATTTTTTTTAGCTATGTTTAACAAGTTAGAATCATACAAATTTGCGAAGAATATAAGATATGTTGACAGGTCCTTGACCATCTCACTCACGTCATCATAAATGACTGAGAAGTGTTGAATGATGACCGTGAGGTGTTGAATGATGACTGTGAGGTGTTGAATGATGACTGTGAGGTGTTGAATGATGACAGGGAGGTGTTGAATGATGACTGTGAGGTGTTGAATGATGACAGTGAGGTGTTGAATGATGACTGTGAGGTGTTGAATGATGACAGTGAGGTGTTGAATGATGACTGTGAGGTGTTGAATGATGACTGTGAGGTGTTGAATGATGACAGTGAGGTGTTGAATGATGACTGTGAGGTGTTGAATGATGACAGTGAGGTGTTGAATGATGACTGTGAGGTGTTGAATGATGACAGTGAGGTGTTGAATGATGACAGTGAGGTGTTGAATGATGACAGTGAGGTGTTGAATGATGACTGTGAGGTGTTGAATGATGACTGTGAGGTGTTGAATGATGACTGTGAGGTGTTGAATGATGACAGTGAGGTGTTGAATGATGACTGTGAGGTGTTGAATGATGACAGTGAGGTGTTGAATGATGACTGTGAGGTGTTGAATGATGACTGTGAGGTGTTGAATGATGACTGAGGTGTTGAATGATGACTGTGAGGTCATCACACTGTGTCTCCTCAGCGACTCAGTAACATGGACACAGAGGGTATATATATATGCTCAGAGTGAGGTGTAATACTAGAGGTGGTGGTAGTAGTAGTGACATAAGTTGTTATAGTAGTAGTAGTAATACAATAAGTTAGAACAATCAACTTACACATGAGAAAAAGGTGAAAGCAATTACTTGGGTAGCACAAAAATATAGATTAGACAAATATTTATGTTGGAGGTTGGATTAAAGAAGACCTGTATCAGTGTTCCACCTCTGCGAAGTTCTTTGTGTAGTATTAGCAGGAGTTTATGGCAGGGTTTACTGTTTTCAGGAGGATTCTTGCTAAGACTTCAGAGATGGTAAAGCTGCCTTTGTTTTGTTTAACTGTGTTAGAAACAGCGATAAGTGCTGATTCAAGGCACTTGCGTCTGCGGAAATTAGTTTCTTTGATTACTAATCGGGCGTCTCTGAATTTCATGAGATGATTGGTGGAATTCCGGTGTTGTACGCAGGCGTTGATCAGGTTATTGTTTCTACATTCATTAATGTGTTCATTGAGGCGTGTTTCCAGGTTACCCTGTGGAGGCTGTCGCAGCCTCCAGACTGAAGCATTCCTATTATGTAATCTCTTGCTTCTCCTCTGTCTCCTCTCTCCAGCTCCTCAAAATCCCATCGGTTTTTGATCAGAAGTGCCACTCCTCCACCCCCTCCGTTCCCTCTGTCTTTCCTCATTATCTGATATTCCATATTCCGTTGGAAAGATAGCATCTGTTATCATCCCTGTGAGCTTGGTTTCTGTGAGGGCTATGATGTCCATTAATGCCTCTTTGACTCTCTCGTGCCACTCCTCCCACTTATTCGTTTTTCCATCAGCGTTTGTGTACCATACCTTCAGTTTCATCTCCAACACTGTATTTTGGGGTGGGGGCCTGTGCAGTGTGCTGTGGAGTTCTACAGCATAGTGTGGGGTGGAGGCTTCTCTGTGAGTGGGGGTTGTGGTCTGTGTTGGGATAGAATGTTTGATTGTGGGGTTCTTGGAATGGTTCTATGTGTGCCTGCTCTTGCTGCTCTGCCCTGGTCTGGTTGTCCTCTGCTGATTCTGTCCTTTTCTCTCTTCCTAGCCGCTTTCGCTTTTGTGTCCTCTCCCTCAGTTGCTGTCATTCTGTTTTTGTTCTGTCTCGGTCTAGGAACATCCTCTTGTTATGCTGACGATTCCTTCAACCTTGGTTTCTCTTGCAGGATCCTGTTTCGAATTGTTTATGTTCTGAAAATCAGTTTGATTGGCCATTTTCTCTCCAAGTACCCCCCTATTCTCTGAAAATTTACAATCTCAGACATGTCCTCTTCACCTATTTCTTTGATGATGTTCTCAATCTCGTCTTTTCTCCTGCCGTCTTTCATTGTGTGCCCTTCCATCGCTCTCCTGAAGCCCATAAATAAACACTTCGCCTTCTCCTCCTCCCATTGCCTTTCCCACTGTGTCTCTGGTTCTTGTTTGTACATGGCCATTTTCTCCCTTATTTTTTCTTGTAGCTCTTGGTGGCATGGCCGTGCCTCTGCATATGTGTGTGTGTTTGTGTACATGTGTAACCCTCGCAATCGTGAGGTAGAGTGAAACAAGTGGTTGATATTGTTTGATGTGCTATTGGTGTGGAAGTAAGTTAATATTTGTAAAGTGCCTGCACTCTGAAGGAGGGTTGTGGATGTTATGTTTCAGAGAAGTGACGGCCGGTGTTGAACCTAAATTTAACAGTGCATTATATTATAATTTTAAAGCAATAATTTGCAAATTTTGAGATTTTCATAGCTATGCTTTTATTAACAGGAACTGTGAGCTAAAATATTATGAACACTGTTTTGAAATCAACTGCGAAAATCAAATAATATGACTCAGATTCATCTGTCTTAGAAATAACTGACTGGCTGCTTGAGTAAATACTTTGGTTCACAACAACAACAAATGTAGTTTTAAGATACAGACACTGAAGAATATGACTTAATAAATCATTAACATTGTTTCACTTAAGCAGGATTAATAAATATACATACTTTGGCTCATTAAGAATTTTGGCGAGAGCCTCAACGATCATGTCTGAAGTGAGATCTTCCCATATCAAATAGTCTCCCAAGCCAGAGTTCTTAATAAACATGCCATTCTTGGGCTGGTCACCAAAGAGTGGTAGAGCGAGGAGTGGCGTGGCGTGGTAGATGGCTTCTTGTAAGCTTAGGAGACCACCGTGTGTGATGAACACCTTCACGTTGTTGTGACCTATGTAAGTTACAGCAAGAAGAACCATGGTACATTGTAAATAAAAATTGAAATAGATGCATTTCCTTCGCTGCGCGATCCGATAAAGGTGTCCCTGTATTCCCTGCCGTCAGTTCATTGTGCCTCAATGAATGCGACTGGAATAGTACAGAGTGCGGCATATGCTGGTAATGCAGTTAAATATTTACCGTGAAGATTTTAAGGGAATCAAAAAGGTATTCACTAATATCCAGATTTCTTAAGTAAAAATAACGAATTAGGATACAGCCCAAATATAATTCAAAGGGATTTTTATTATAAAATACACAAACACATTAAGTCTGAAGTTGCTGGAAAGTTGTATTATCAAGTTATCACCATAGAAGAGTTTAAGATAATCAGACGCATCATTCAGAAACTATCATATGATAATCAATATCATAATTTCCTAATTTCTTTCAAAATAGCAAATTGGGACTTACACAGCCCAAAACCAATTCAATCTTATCTCAAATTATGATTGACCAGCTTTTTAAGAAAGTAATTACTATAAGTAATAAGAATAAGCAAGTAAACTTTGTGAGTTTAGTGTACATAACTTACCAGTTTTTAACTGTGGTCTTGAGGACACATGTTATAGGCGCATAAAAGTATATTACCTTGATTTTACCCAGGATAACCAAATGAAGTCAACCCCTACAACGCATTTTTGATATGAGACATTATCCAATTATTTCACTGAAACCAGTTTGATAAATAATAGTGGCACGTTATAACTCACTTCATAAGATTGTATCCTCTGAGGAAACATATATCTGAAAGTTTAAAGCTGACCAGAAATACATTTTCCAGTTATTTTATTGATTCCAACTAAATTTATATTTATACAGAATATCTTGGAAGTAAGTTATTCATTTATTTCTTGTCCATGTGTTATTAATAGTGATAAGAATCCAATTAATTTAACAGACAACATAAAACAATGAATTTGTTACAACCTGGTGAAATTATTTTTAAGTTATCACAATTTGTTTTTGTGTGAGGGTAAAAGGCAGATATTTTGCTAAATGTCAAAACCAAACTAACTTTATTTTTTCAAGAATGAAGATAGCATAAATTACAGTAATTAGCTTCATGATAAAGTCGGATTAGCAATGCCTTATAAGCAGGTACAGCCAAAACAGCTTCTCGCAGTGCCACTACGACCTTGCCATATATGATTTTTGGTAAATATTTTTTTCTCAGTTGTTTGTTGGGTTATCTTATTGAAAATTGTGAAAAAATAATTTAAAGATGCTTCATATCGTTCACCAAAAATGAAATAAATCGGACGATAAATAACGAAGTCCATTAATTAGACATGTGCCGCCCTTTAACCCATGAAAGGTTTTATCCATTTCTTGCGACACAGCAGTCATTGAAGAGTAATGAGGTACACAATTGTGTACCTCATTATTATTAAACTTTCAGATGTAGGTTGGTAGACAGCAACCACCCAGGGAGGTACTACCGTCCTGCCAGGTGACTGTGAAAGAGAAACCTATAACTGTTTTACATGATGGTAGGATTGTTGGTGTCTTTTTTCTGTCTCATAAACACGCTGGATGACAGGTATATCTAGCTACTTCTACTTACACTTTAGGTCACACTACACAGGCATGTACATGCATATATATACATACACACATCTAGGTTTTTCATCTTTTTCTTAATAGCTCTTGTTCTTCTTTATTTCCTCTATTCTCCATGGGGAAGTGGAAAAGAATCTTACCTCCGTAAGCCATACGTGTCGTATGAGGCGACTAAAATGACGGGAGCAATGGGCTAGTAACACCTTCTCCTGTACACATTTACTAAAAAAGAGAAGAAGAAAAACTTTATAAAACTGGGATGTTTGAATGTGCGTGGATGTAGTGCGGATGATAAGAAAGAGATGATTGCTGATGTTATGAATGAAAAGAAGTTGGATGTCCTGGCCCTAAGCGAAACAGAGCTGAAGGGGGTAGGCGAGTTTCAGTGGGGAGAAATAAATGGGATTAAGTCAGGAGTATATGAGAAAGTTAGAGCTAAGGAAGGGGTAGCAATAATGTTGAAGGACCAGTTATGGAAGGAGAAGAGGGAACATAAATGTGTAAATTCAAGGATTATGTGGATTGAAATACGGGTCGGATGCGAAAAGTGGGTCATAATAAGCTTGGATGCACCTGGAGAAGAGAGAGTGTAGAGAAGAGAGAGAGATTTTGGGAGATGTTAAGAGAATGTAAAGGAAATTCAGAACCAAGTGAGAGAGTAATTGTAGTAGGGGACCTAAATGCTAAAGTAGGAGAAACATGTAGAGAGGGTCTGGTAGGTAAGATTGGGGTGCCAGGTGTAAATGATAATAGGAGCCCTTTGATTGAACTTTGTATAGAAAGGGGTTTAGTTACAGGTAATACATATTTTAAGAAAAACAGGATAAATAAGTATACAAGATATGATGTAGGGCATAATGACATTAGTTTGTTGTACTACGTATTGGTAGATAAAAGATTGTTGAGTAGACTTCAGGATGTACATGTTTATAGAGGGGCCACAGATATATCAGATCACTTTTTAGTTATAGCTACAGTGGGAGTAAAAGATAGATGGGATACAAGGAAAATAGAAGCAACAAGTAAGAGAGAGGTGAAGGTTTATAAACTAAAAGAGGAGGCAGTTAGGGTAAGATATAAACAACTATTGGAGGATAGATGGGCTAGTGAGAGTGTAGGAAATGGGGTTGAAGATGTATGGGGTAGGTTAAAGAATGTAGTGTTAGAGTGTTCAGCAGAAGTTTGTGGTTAGAGGAAAGTGGGTGCGGGAGGGAAGAAGAGCGATTGGTGGAATGATGATGTAAATAGAGTAGTAAGGGAGAAAAAGTTAGCATATGAGAGTTTTTTTACAAAGTAGAAGTGATGCAAAGAGGGAATAGTATATGGAGAGAAAAAGAGAGGCTAAGAGAGTGGTGAAGCAATGTAAAAAGAGAGCAAATGAGAGAGTGGGTGAAATGTTATCAACAAATTTTGTAGCAAATAAGAAAAAGTTTTGGAGTGAGATTAATAAGTTGAGGAAGCCTAGGGAACAAATGGATTTGACAGTTAAAAATAGGAGAGGAGAGTTATTAAATGGAGAGTTAGAGGTATCTAGAAGATGGAGGGAATATTTTGATGAGTTCTTAATGCCGATGAAGACAGGGAAGCTGTGATTTCGTGTATAGGGCAAGGAGGAATAACATCTTGTAGGAATGTGGAAGAGCCAGTTGTGAGTGTGGGGAAAGTTCGTGAGGCAGTGGGTAGAATGAAAGGGGGTAAGGCAGCTGGGATTGATGGGATAAAGATAGAAATGTTAAAAGCAGGTGGGGATATAGTTTTGGAGTGGTTAGTGCTATTATTTAATAAATGTATGGAAGAGGGTAAGGTACCTAGGGATTGGCAGAGAGCATGTATTATTCCTTTGTATAAAGGCAAAGGGGACAAAAGAGTGTAAAAATTATAGGGGAATAAGTCTGTTGAGTATACCTGGTAAAGTGTATGGTAGAGTTATTATTGAAAGAATTAAGAGTAAGACAGAAAGCAGGATAGCAGATGAACAAGGAGGCTTCAGGAAAGGTAGGGGTGTGTAGACCAAGTGTTTACAGCGAAACATATAGGTGAACAGTATTTAGATAAGGGTAAAGAGGTTTTTGTGGCATTTATGGATTTGGAAAAGGCGTATGATAGGGTGGATAGGGGGGCAATGTGGCAGATGTTGCAGATGTATGGAATAGGAGGTAGATTACTGAAAGCAGTGAAGAGATTTTATGAGGATAGTGAGGCTCAGGTTAGAGTGTGTAGGAGAGAGGGAGATTTCCCAGTAAAAGTAGGCCTTAGACAAGGATGTGTGATGTCACCGTGGTTGTTCAATATATTTATAGATGGGGTTGTAAGAGAAGTGAATGCGAGGGTCTTGGCAAGAGGTGTGGGGTTAAAAGATAAAGAATCAAATACAAAGTGGGAGTTGTCACAGTTGCTTTTTGCTGATGACACTGTGCTTTTGGGAGATTCTGCAGAGAAGTTACAGAGGTTGGTGGATGAGTTTGGTAGGGTATGCAAAAGAAGAAAATTGAAAGTGAATATAGGAAAGAGTAAGGTGATGAGGATAACAAAAAGATTAGGTGACGAAAGATTGGATATCAGATTGGAGGGAGAGAGTATGGAGGAGGTGAATGCATTCAGATATTTAGGAGTGGACATGTCAGCAGTTGGATCTATGAATGATGAGGTGAATCATAGAATTGATGAGGGGAAAAGGGTGAGTGGTGCACTTCGGAGTCTGTGGAGACAAAGAACTTTGTCCATGGAAGTGAAAAGGGGAATGTATGAGAGTATAGATATACCAACACTCTTATATGGGTGTGAAGCATGGGTGATGAATGTTGCAACGAGGAAAAGGCTGGAGGCAGTGGAGATGTCATGTCTGAGGTCAATGTGTGGTTTGAATATAATGCAGAGAATTCGGAGTTTGGAAATTAGGAGGAGGTGTAGGATTACCAAAACTATTATCCAGAGGGCTGAGGAGGGGTTGTTGAGGTGGTTCGGACATGTAGAGAGAATGGAACGAAACAGAATGACTTCGAGAGTGTATAAATCTGTAATGGAGGAAAGGCGGAGAAGAGGTCGGCCTAGGAAAGGTTGGAGGGAGGGGGTAAAGGAGGTTTTGTGAGCGAGGGGTTTGGATTTCCAGCAAGTATGTGTGAGCGTATTTGATAGGAGTGAATGGAGACAAATGGTTTTTAATACTTGACGTGCTGTTGGAGTGTGAGCAAAGTAACATTTATGAAGGGGTTCAGGGAAACCGGCAGGCCGGACTTGAGTCTTGGAGATGGGAAGTACAGTGTCTGCACTCTGAAGGAGGGGTGTTAATGTTTCAGTTTTATAACTGTAGTGTAAGCACCCCTCTGGCAAGACAGTGATGGAGTGAATGATGATGAAAGTTTTCCTTTCTCGGGCCACCCTGCCTTGTTGGGAATCGGTCGACGTGTTAATAAAAAAATAAATTATTCCTGGGAGTAATGAGGTTTCACAATTGTGTACTTCATGACACCTGGGAGTAATGAGCTTTCACAATTGTGTACCTCATGACACCTGGGAGTAATGAGGTTTCACAATTGTGTACCTCATGACATCTGGGAGTAATGAGGTACATAATCCTCTTGTTAACTTTCTTGTTAGTCATTTTTCGAAGGACTTTACCAGCGTCGCACTCTGGTCTCTCGTCATTTAGTATAATATTATAAAAATCATTTTAAAATAATTCCCATTCAATAAAGGAATTCTAGCTTAACATGCTGGAAATAAACAGCACCGACCAGTTAGCGTAATACATAGGAATAAACGTCAAACAATATCCGATTGCTGGTAAATCAAGGGTGTAAATACTGTGAGTGGAACACAACAACTGAAGAGAGGAAAAAATTATACTAATTTAGTAAATTAATAAAAATTACTAATAAGAAAAATATACAGTAGACCGTCGTTTAACACGGGTTTTCTTGCACGTTTTGGTTATAGCACGATTGAAGAATTGCGTGCCAGGGCTGTGACCGAGGATGTAATAGAAACTAAGACTCACCAAGAATGTCTTGTTGGGGAAGCCACTTGTTGATCATCACGTTGTCAGGGACGTCCTCCAGGTCTTCCTCGTATTTCCAGATGATTCGCTGTGGCATCCTGCGGAAAGCCTGGATGAAGAGGTCGCGGTACTGGACTGGCATTAACGAACTGCGTGTGACAGAGCCCAAACTAAAGTAAATTACGCCAGAAGCTCCAGCTCCTGTGATCCACGATTCCAATTCCTGAAAGAGTGTTCAATATTCTTTTGAGCTGACAAGGAATATTCACAAAGACTAAGGCACAGACTGTAGCTTAATGCACGCTATAGCAATAGCTATAGTAGTTGCATTAGTTACTAATACAATTAAAATTTGCATTATAAAAATTTATATCTTAATCTATATAATAAAAACAAATTATGACCTATACAGCCCAAAACCAAAATAAACCTTCTAGTAGCTTGGAAAGTTTAAATCTAATGTGTTAAACAACATTCTTCAGTTATTTGACGGATATCAGTCTCCCAAAATACGCAAGCGTTTGAATCCACTAAGAAACTGCACTGTCATTTTATCTCAGTTGAAGTCCTGATGATAATCCGATGATTTATTCACAAAGTATCACAAGAAAACCTATTTTTCTATTTTCCAAATTTCATGAAAAAATAGTAAATTGGCACTAACACTAGTCAAAATCAATCAATTTTCTCCAATTAAGAAGATACATCCTAAGACCTTCTCCAGTTGTTTGATGGAAGCAGTTTGCTTACTAAACCAGGCAAATTAACATTTACACAACCCAAAGTCAAGGCAAACTTGAATGCCCACCAGAAGATGACTTTTTCAGTTATTGTACAGAATGAAACAATTAGAAGTCACTAAATGATCAAATTTGAGAAACTGACACCTACACATCTTAAACCTAAAATGTTCCATACATTTCATAGGATGTATCAGCCCTGAAACATTAATGCCGTCTACTTACTGAATAAAAATTCCACCGTGCTAACTAAAACAGAATTGGCAAAATGGCAGCTACAACTTCCATGATCAACCTTCAAATAATTGTTGGAAGGTTGAAGGTGATTAAAGTTCCATAAAAAATATCTCATGGAATCCAATGGGCACTAACACATGCCAGCTGTTCCAAGATCCTATCCCAGGTATTGCTCACGTGGGTTCAGAATTGGAATCAGATCGGATAAGGAGTCTGATGACATAAACAAAAACTCTGTACAACAGTTAGGTGTCTTTATTCCGAAAAGTTTCGCCCACACATTAGGCTTCTTCAGTCAAATACTGAAGAGTTAGAGGAAGCAATACGGATGTTCCAGACCATGGAGCTGAACTCTTCTCCAGGCTGAGGGACTGACCTCCTCAAAACTACGTCTTCAAGGGTGATGGACTGATTACATCGTCTTTACATCTAATTGCTTCTGTAACTCTTCTGTACTCGACTGAAGAAGCCTACTGTGTAGACGAAACGTTTCGGAACATAGATACCTAACTGTTGCACAAGTGTCTTACTTATCAGCCTATCGGTACTGTATACCATTTTTATATTCACTCTGGAGAAAGTTAGTGGAATGCTGTACCTAACAACACGACCATCGTTGACATAATGTGGTACCTAACAACACGACCATCGTTGACATAATGTGGTACCTAACAACACGACCATCGTTGACATAATGTGGTATCTAACAACATGACCATCGTTGACATAATGTGGTACCTAACAACATGACCATCGTTGACATAATGTGGTACCTAACAACATGACCATCGTTTACATAATGCTGTTCCTAACAACACGACTATCGCTGACAAATGCTGTACCTAACAACATGACCATCGCTGACAAATGCTGTACCTAACAACATGACCATCGCTGACATAATGCTGTACCTAACAACATGACCATCGTTGACATAATGCTGTACCTAACAACATGACCATCGTTGACATAATGTGGTACCTAACAACATGACCATCGTTGACATAATGCTGTACCTAACAACATGACTATCGTTGACATAATGTGGTACCTAACAACATGACCGTCGTTGACATAATGTGGTACTTAACAACATGACCGTCGTTGACATAATGTGGTACCTAACATCATGACCGTCGTTGACATAATGTGGTACCTAACAACATGACCATCGCTGACATAATGCTGTACCTAACAACATGACTATCGTTGACATAATGTGGTACCTAACAACATGACCGTCGTTGACATAATGTGGTACCTAACAACATGACCGTCGTTGACATAATGTGGTACCTAACAATATGACCATCGTTGACATAATGCTGTACCTAACAACATGACTATCGTTGACATAATGCTGTACCTAACAACACGACCATCGCTGACAAATGCTGTACCTAACAACATGACCATCGTTGACATAATGTGGTACCTAACAATATGACCATCGTTGACATAATGCTGTACCTAACAACATGACCATCGTTGACATAATGTGGTACCTAACATCATGACCATCGCTGACATAATGCTGTACCTAACAACATGACTATCGTTGACATAATGTGGTACCTAACAACATGACCGTCGTTGACATAATGTGGTACCTAACAACATGACCATCGCTGACATAATGCTGTACCTAACAACATGACTATCGTTGACATAATGTGGTACCTAACAACATGACCGTCGTTGACATAATGCTGTACCTAACAACATGACCATCGTTGACATAATGTGGTACCTAACAACATGACCATCGCTGACATAATGCTGTACCTAACAACATGACTATCGTTGACATAATGTGGTACCTAACAACATGACCGTCGTTGACATAATGTGGTACTTAACAACATGACCGTCGTTGACATAATGTGGTACCTAACATCATGACCGTCGTTGACATAATGCTGTACCTAACAACATGACCGTCGTTAACATAATGTGGTACCTAACATCATGACCATCGCTGACATAATGCTGTACCTAACAACATGACTATCGTTGACATAATGTGGTACCTAACAACATGACCGTCGTTGACATAATGTGGTACCTAACAACATGACCATCGCTGACATAATGCTGTACCTAACAACATGACTATCGTTGACATAATGTGGTACCTAACAACATGACCGTCGTTGACATAATGTGGTACCTAACAACATGACCGTCGTTGACATAATGTGGTACCTAACAATATGACCATCGTTGACATAATGCTGTACCTAACAACATGACTATCGTTGACATAATGCTGTACCTAACAACACGACCATCGCTGACAAATGCTGTACCTAACAACATGACCATCGTTGACATAATGTGGTACCTAACAATATGACCATCGTTGACATAATGCTGTACCTAACAACATGACCATCGTTGACATAATGTGGTACCTAACAACATGACCGTCGTTGACATAATGTGGTACCTAACAACATGACTGTCGTTGACATAATGTGGTACCTAACATCATGACCGTCGTTGACATAATGCTGTACCTAACAACATGACTGTCGTTGACATAATGTGGTACCTAACAACATGACCGTCGTTGACATAATGCTGTACCTAACAACATGACCATCGTTGACATAATGTGGTACCTAACAACATGACCATCGCTGACATAATGCTGTACCTAACAACATGACTATCGTTGACATAATGTGGTACCTAACAACATGACCGTCGTTGACATAATGTGGTACTTAACAACATGACCGTCGTTGACATAATGTGGTACCTAACATCATGACCGTCGTTGACATAATGCTGTACCTAACAACATGACCGTCGTTAACATAATGTGGTACCTAACATCATGACCGTCGTTGGCATAATGCTGTACCTAACAACATGACATTCGTTGACATAATTTGGTACCTAACAACATGACCGTCGTTGACATAATGTGGTACCTAACAACATGACTATCGTTGACATAAGGCTGTACCTAACAACATGACTATCGTTGACATAATCCTGTACCTAACAACATGACCGTCGTTGACATAATGTGGTACCTAACAACATGACTATCGTTGACATAAGGCTGTACCTAACAACATGACCGTCGTTGACATAATGCTGTACCTAACAACATGACTATCGTTGACATAAGGCTGTACCTAACAACATGACTATCGTTGACATAATGCTGTACCTAACAACATGACTATCGTTGACATAATCCTGTACCTAACAACATGACCGTCGTTGACATAATGCTGTACCTAACAACATGACCGTCGTTGACATAATGCTGTACGAGAATGTGGTATTTAAGGCATATTACTATTGTGAAATTTAAAAAAAAACATAAAAAAGAGTTTTCCATAAAAATTGGTTTTACCATTTATATCCTTTTCAAAAATCTTTACAATTATACAACAAAAACATCTATTTTTTCAAGAAAGTCCGATTATACATTTTATAAAAAAATGGCAAATTGAGTCCTATGCACCAATCAAATTTAACATAAAAATGCTTTCCATTGAGATACTCTCGCTGGGTATTCAAACTGAATGCCAATCCTTCTGAGGTGCACCAAAAGTGAAAGTTTGAAGCCTATCAGAAAATGCATTCTTCAGTAAATGCTCTGAATTCAATTACTTCAATTTTTTTAACAATAAAGTAGTAAAAAGTAGAAGTAAATTTTATTTCATTGCAGAGCAGATTACATAGGTATTGGTAGTTACAATGTAAACTGAGTGCAAGGAGAGCCACTGACATGCCATGGCATTAGGGGCAGCTTAATCTAATAACTTAAAGACTATGTACTTAATATTAGAGAAATTTATTGAGTTTATTCTAGTTAAAAATTGTTTTCAAAATTACAATATGATGAAATTTTACTGTTTAAATTATTATATGATGATATTAGATTGTTACAGGTGTTTAGATTCTCGAATGGTAATATGGAATTGAGATTATCTTAAGGAAAATAACATTGAGCATTTTTGACATTAACTTATAATATGAGTATTTTGTTTTGATTGAGTAAGGGGTAACATAATAGTAACATATTATTAAAAATTGAGATTGTCGTATAGGAAAGTAATAATGAGCATTTTTCAGAGTAGTTTATAGTATGATCATTTAGTTTTGGGTGAGTAGGTGGTTTTTGAGTTGAGTCTTAAAGTGATTTTCAGACAAGATTATCTTAATATTTACTGGTAATGAATTCCAGATTCTGGGGCCCTTGATGTGCATAGAATTTTTACATAGGTTGATATGAACACGGGGTATATCAAAAAGTGATCTGTGTCTTGTGTTGTGGTCATGGGTTCTATTAAAGTTGGTGAGGAGAATTTTGAGCGGAGGGTTTATATTAGAGTGTAAAGTTTTATATATGTTGTAAGCACAAGAGTAAGTATGAATGTTCTTTACGGTGAGTAGTTTTAGACTTTTGAATATTGGTGGAGTATGCTGTCTAGAGTGGGAATTTGTTATCATTCTGACTGCAGCCTTTTCCTGGGTTATGAGTGGTCTAAGGTGATTTAATGTTGTTGATCCCCATGCACAGATTCCATAGGTGAGATACAGGTAGATAAGTGAATGATATAGTGCAAGGAGAGCTGATTGTGGTACATAATAGCGTATCTTTGATAATATGCCTACTGTCTTCGAGATTTTCTTGGAAATTTGTTGTATGTGTGTTTGGAATTTAAGGCTACTGTCAAGGTGGATTCCTAGGAATTTTCCCTCTGTGAGTCTTGTGATGGGTGAACCATTAAGTGTTATGTTAAGTGGAACATTTGTGGCTTTGCTTCCAAACTGTATGAAGTAGGTCTTGTCAGTATTGAGAGTAACCTTGTTAGTCGTCATCCATGTTGATATTTTCTGTAATTCAGCATTAACAGTGTTGGCCAGTATAACTGGATTTGGGTGAGAGAAGACATATGTTGTGTCGTCTGCAAATAAAATGGGTTTGAGTAGTTGTGATGCATTCGGTAGGTCATTTATGTAAATGAGGAATAGGAGTGGCCCCAGGACACTTCCTTGAGGGACTCCGACTGTAATTTGTTAAGGGTGTTGATTAAGAGCGAGACTTCAATTGGGTTGGTAGGAGCTAGGAATAGTGTATTAGGGTAGGTGTTTGTGAGGTAGTCTGTTGGACGGGTGTTTGAGCTTTTGATTTTACTCGCTAGATTCTTTCCTATGGTGGAGAAGAAAACATTAAGTCTGTTTGCTGTCTCAGTAGGTGAGAGTAGGGGTTCATCTGCTTTTGATAATTTGATGGTGTTGTTTTTCGCTATCTTATTATTTCTTAGAATTGCAGATAGGGTCTTCCAGGTCTTTTTCATATCACCTTTTATGTTCTGGAGTCTGTTCTCATAATACAATTTTTTTGACCTTCTTATCAGGCTGGTAAGGATTGATGAGTAGCGTTTGGATTGTTCTCTGGTTATTAGACCCCTTCTGTATTGTTTTTCATATTGGTGCCTTTTGTTAATGGATTTAGGGATGCTGGGTGTTAGCCAGGGATTGTTAAGTCTCTTAGCTGTGATCTGTTTAGTTTTTTAGGGCAATGTTTGTTATAGAGGTGGTGGGTTTTGTTAAGGAAATTCTTGATGTATTCATTATTATCTGTATATGTTTCTAACTCATTATGCCAGTCAATGTTAATCATAGCTGTTATAAAGTTATTTACAGCTGACTCATTATGTAGTCTGAAGGTAACTTTTGTAATATCTAGGGGCAGTTTACCAAGGTTAGTTATGAGAAATGTCGGATAGTGGTATGTGGTGTTGTCTGTGATTATGCCTGATTTTAGAGGGGATATAGTATTAGTCCAAATGTGGTCTAGTAATGAGGTACTAGTCTCGGAGATTCTTGTAGGTTTTGATATTGTTGGTAGTAACAAGCAGTTGCTCATAGTGTTTGTGAATTTTAAATTTGGTCCAGTCCCATACACTGCATGAGCGTTAGTATTTTAAAAGTTGATGAGAAGAGCCATTATTTAGTTACTGACGGAATATTAATATTCATTTATTTAAAAAAAAGTGAACTGAGAACAATGCAGCCCAATAACACGACGCTTGTGTTCAACCAAACACACCAGTGCTGAAAGTTTGAAGCTTATCACAAGAGACATTATGCAGTTATTTCTCAGACTGAATCTATTGCAATTTCTTCACTGTTTTAGTATATCTATAAATTTGCGCATAAAAAAAAAACAGATTTATTGAGTAAGTTGCATCGGCTAATAAATAGTGTAGCGGTTCGGAAGAGGAACCCTTAAATATAATTAACGTCATAACGAGAAACTATTTAAACTGACATAAAATTGGAAAAAAATGTGAATCTACAAGACTCCATTACCAAGTGTTACTCTTCTAATTAAGATGCATCAGTGTTCAATTGATCAACGTGTTGGTGGATTTTAGAAAATTATTTCCTCTGAGAAACCATGAATATACCTCTTCAGCTTGACTTCAGAGACTGCATTGTTTATTGGAAGGTTTAAATTTCTTTTGGGGTTGTTTACAGCCTAATTTGCTACTTTTTTAAATAAATTGACATATTAGTTTATGTGTGATAACTTGTGAATGCCCTTTCTGGTTCACATCAAGATTTCAACGTTATTATTAAACTGTATTATTAATTTATGCAACACTGCATAATTCCTATCGCATGTACTAATGTACAAGGGGATATGCAATACAGGAATACCTCTCTCGGACATGCAACAAGCGAAATACATCTAGATGAATAACTAAAGTGTAATGCACACTTGTCAATGCTGAATAACCTACGTGGAGACAGAAACACAGGAGGTTGGGTGATCTGAAGAGGATCGCTTCTGGGATCCTCTCCATCTGCTGAAGAGTATCCCAGAAAGGGGTCGAAATATACAGATCAATCAACCTCCTGTGTTTCTGTCTCCATATTGGTTTTAGTTAAGCATACATATAGATATTAATATAAATAAATTGTGATGCATTAAACCTGAGGTGAATCATAGAATTGATGAGGGGAAAAAGGTGAGTGGTGCACTGAGGAGTCTGTGGAGACAAAGAATTTATCCATGGATGCAAAGAGGAGACTGTACGAGAGTATAGTGGTACCAACGCTCTTATATGGGTGTGAAGCATGGGTGGTGAATGTTGCAACAAGGAGAAGGCTGGAGGCAGTGGAGATGACGTGTCTGAGGGCAATGTGTGGTGTGAATATAATGCAGAGAATCCGTAGTTTGGAGATTAGGAGGTGCGAGGTTTCTAAAAGTTTTATCCAGAGGGCTGAGGAGGGGTTCTTGAGGTGATTCGGACATTTATAGAGGATAGAACAAAATAGAATGACTTGGAGGGCATTTATTTCCATATTGGAAAGAAGGTGGGGTAGGGCTCGTCCTAGGAAAAGTTAGGAGTGAATAATGGAGGTTTTCAGTGGGAGGGGCTTGGACTTCCAGCAAGCGTGTGTGAACGTTTTAGATAGGGAGGAGTGGAGACAAATGGTTTTTATGACTTGACGTGCTGTTGAGTGTGAGGAAAGTAAATTTGTGAAGGAATTCAGGTAAACAGGTTAGCATGACTTGAGTCCTGGAGGTGGGAGGTACAGTGCCTACACTCAGAAGGAGGGGTGTTGATATGTTGCAGTATTTTAACTGTAGCATAGGTGCGCAAGTGTTTCTTCTTTTTCGGGTCACCCTGCCTTGGTGGGAAAACAGCCAATGTGATAATAAAAAAGAAAAGCCGAAGAGGTTATACATCAATGGACAACTCACCTGAGGAAGAGAGTTGGCGGGATGACAGTGCATGGCGCCCACCTCCACCTGTGAGGGCAGGAGAGGCAGTGGGGTGCTGATAGTAAAGTGTGTGTTGAGCAGCGCTAGACTCATGTTCCTCTCCAGCTGTAACAACGGTGGCAGCTCCGGGAACTGTGCTGAGATCTGACGAATAACACCAACACTAATACACAAGATATAAGGAGGCTTCGTTTACACAAAGTCACATTAACTACTATACAATATGATGCAGTTATAATTAACGTTTCCTGCAGCAGAATAATTACTAATAAACAATTCCATTCATAGTCGTGACTATCATCGGTTAAAACAATATACGTATAGTGTGTGATGGTATTGTGCTGACCTCGTCTTGTATCAGGGGCACGATGGACCATTTACGCCAGAAAAACGCAAATCCAATGTGTATCATAGTATTGTAGAAGCGATGCCAGGCACTCATGGGTGTTGGAAAGCCCTGCAGGTAGTTAGGGACGTAGGCTGGGTTGAGAACGTTGCCCAGGACGGCACTCTGGCGTGGGTCCATCCCTGGTGTTGCAAGTGTAATGAAGGGAACTTCGTGCAGGAAGGGATAGGCAGCCTGAGGGAGTGAGTGCTGTTAGGCACGGTAAATACACTCAACCAATACTTTTTATATCGTTGCAGAGGTGCCCTGCAGAGGTGCCCTGCAGAGGTGTCCTGCAGAGGTGCCCCTAAGCATTCGTAATACGCATAGAGAAAAAGAGCAAAATAATTATCATCTTTCCTAATTCCAGTATTCCTGACAACATTTCTTGACTTTTCAACAAAACTAACACAGCCGCCCTCTTCTTCACATGTCAGACCTCACCATATTCCTAACAATTGTTCCAACCAAGCAGAGGAGAATACAGTGGTAAGCACCATTCCATGCAACAATTGTTCCAACCAAGAAAGAGAACACAGTGGTAAGCACCATCCCATGCAACAATTGTTTCAACCAAGAAGAGGAGAACACAGTGGTAAGCACCATCCCATGCAACAATTGTTCCAACCAAGCAGAGGAGAATACAGTGGTAAGCACCATCCCATGCAACAATTGTTCCAACCAAGCAGAGGAGAATACAGTGGTAAGCACCATCCCATGCAACAATTGTTCCAACCAAGAAGAGGAGAATACAGTGGTAAGCACCATCCCATGCAACAATTGCGATAGGTCTACATGGCACACAGAAATCAATCATGTTTAGTTTTGGAAGGGTACAAAAATTACTGACATTGTACTTAAGAGGAAATTAATCAGTTCATTCGACACAAAATTAAAAATGCATTTTTTTTAAATAAATACACAAAAGCAGTTTTTTAAGTTAATATCCCACACTGAATCAAAACAGTGGGGAAATAGCTCTCCAGAGTGGGTTTAGTGGTTTGTGCCCTGTGGGGTAGTGTTTATTGGGAGATTAAGGAATGTAATGTTCATTGGGATAAGCTAACATAAAGTTTCTTCGAATTTTTAACCAAGGAGGGTTAGCCACCCAGGATAACCCAAGAAAGTCAGTGCGTCATCGAGGACTGTCTGTCTTATTTCCAATAGGGTCCTCAATCTTGTCCCCCAGGATGCGACCCACACCAGTCGACTAACACCCAGGTATAAGGAAACACATCGAAATGTTTCCACCCCGCCGCGAATCGAACCCGGGCCCTCGGTGTGTGAAGCGAGAACTTTAGCCACCAGGCCACCAGGACCTCTGCGATAATTTGAAGAATAGTTCTCAGAGTGGGAATTTTCATGTTGTGGATTCGTTCAACTAGAGTGTAAATTATGCACTAACTTTGCCCACACTTATCACCACAATATACTCGGGAACTCTAGTTGGGCACCTATAAGAGGGACCCAGGCTCCTATGTTTGTCAATGTTTTTAATTATAAATACCATTAACTGCACAACACGCTGAAGCCACAGTTAGGTTAGAACACCTTTGTGGCTCTAATGACTAGAGGTATGATAAAGGTATGATTAAGCTCATGAAGCAGGGAGAGTGACCTAGTAGCGACCAGTGAAGAGACAAAAGGAGGAAAGAGAGATGGACAGGAGAACCCAGACTCAGGAGGAAGCTCAAATACAATCACCTTCAGATGTCCCCCAACCTTGACAACCCCAATACAACAAACAATCTAACACAAAACACACATGCCATACCCAATGCTTCCACCCACCTCATTACAAACTCCACCTTCACACCAACCACCCATAGTTCCTCATCAGGTCTCCCACTTTCCCAACCCCAACGTACCCCCGGGACTACGGTTTTAGAAAAGAAGTTGAAGGTTTGGTATACAAATACAGATGTTATAACAAATAAATGTGAGGAGTGGCATGAAAGAATAAAGGAGACATCCCCAGCCATAATAGCACTCACAGAAACGAAACTCACCAGGATGTTAACAGATGCAATCTTTCCACCCAGATATCAAATCCTCAGGAAAGATAGAGGGAGCAGAGGGGGAGGAGGAGTTGCACTGCTCATTAAGAACCGGTAGGGATTTGAGGAAGTGGAAGGAATGGATGGAATGGGCGAAAGGGACTACATAGCAGGAACAATTCAGTCTGAGGGTCATAAGGTGGTAATTGCTGTAATGTACAATCCACCACAGAAGTGCAGGAGGCCAAGAGAAGAATACGACGAGAGCAACAGAGCAATGGTAGACACACTAACCAAGGTGGCCAGAAAAAGCCCACATGAGGACAGCAAAGTTACTAGTTATGGGTGATTTCAATCACAAGGAGATTGATTGGGAAAACCTGGAGCCCCACGGGAGTCCTGAATCATGGAGCCAAGATGATGGATGTGGTACTGAAAAAACGCATGCATCAACATGTTAGAGACACTACCAGAGAGAGAGGTGAGGATGATCCAGCAAGACTGGACCTAGTATTCACCTTGAGTAGTTCGGACATCGAGGATATCACGTATGAAAGGCCCCTTGGAGCTAGTGATCATTTGGTTCTGTGTTTTGATTATATAGTTGAGCTACAAGTGGAGAGGGGAGCAGGAATAGGAAGGGAGAAACAAAACTACAAAAGGGGTGACTACACAGGCATGAGAAACTTCCTACAAGACGTTCAGTGGGAGAGAGAATTGGCAGGAAAACCAGTAAAAGAAATGATGGAATATGTGACAACCAAATGCAAAGAGGCAGAGGAGAGGTTTGTCCCCAAGGGAAACAGAAGTAATGGGAAGTCCAGAACGAGTCCTTGGTTCACCCAAAGGTGTAGGGAGGCAAAAACTAAGTGCACTAGAGAATGGAAAAAGTACAGAAAACAAAGGACCCAGGAAAATAAAGAGATTAGCCGAAGAGCCAGAAACGAATATGCACAGGTAAGAAGGGAGGCTCAGCGACAATACGAAAATGATATAGCATCAAAAGTCAAGTCTGCCCCGAAGCTGTTGTATAGTTACATCAGGAGGAAAACAACAGTCAAGGACCAGGTAATCAGGCTGAGGAAGGAAGGTGGGGAGTTCACAAGAAACGACCAAGACCAAGCCGCGGGGGCGTTGACCCTCATAACCCTCTCCAGGTAAACTTCAGGTAAACACACTGTAACTTCCTTAGAGTGTAGGCGCTGCCTCTCCTAATTACTTTTCCTATCTTCATAAATTTTGCCTTGTTCTCACTTCAGCCGCACATTAAATTTAAAAAAAACTACTTGTGTTCTTTCCGTTCATGCACGCCCACACACGCCTCCAGGATACTCAATCCTCTACCACTTAAAACCTCCTGTACACTTTCCCTCCAACCTCTCTTTTGATAGTACCTGCCTATCCTTCTTTAACTTCGTATTTGTATACCTTGGTCATCCTATTTTGTTCCTCTGTAAATGTCTAAACCACCTGTAGTTTCTTGTAGTTGCTTCAGAAGGTCACCGCTCCAGCGACCTGCTCCCAAACTAGACCTCCTGGTTGCTAGTCTTACAGATCAAGCTGTTAGAGCCCGCCACCCACAACCAGGCTGATCAGCAACTGTTTTGAGGACTTTGTCGAGATCCTTCTTGAGGACAGTTAGGAATCCAAATTATGCATGAAGCGAAGGTGTTGAAAAGTCGTGGTCCCTTTATGCTTACTGAGTTCCCTCAGTGTTCTTGTCAATTTCCTGCTTTTTCTTCTACAATCTGAAATATGCCTATTGTAACCCAAGCTCTATATTGTAACCCCAGCTCTATATTGTAACCCCAGCTCTATATTGTAACCCCAGCTCTATATTTTAATTACTATGCTAAAAATTATGTGTTTAATATTCCTTCCACACACTGCTCAGAAGCATACCATCAGTGTAGGATCCTCCTCCTTGCTACAACAATAAACCCACTCCTCTCACACACAATGAGAGTTACCAATATACTCTGGCACATTTTCCTTCTCTTCTCCATACATAAACTTCTTTATCCCCCCCCTTCCCTAGTCTATGGTTCATTGCATCTTTCATCGACCCATCAGCTGACTTGTCCAGTTTCATATATCTAAGTACATTCATTTCCTTCATACTTCCTCTAATTTGATAACTTGTTTTCCCTTCCTAAAGTTATTATTACTCTCAACACTATTTTTTATTAATGTTTACTAATTATTTCCTTCATTTATAATCCCCCCAAATTCCTCCATCAATTTTTAGACATTCACTTTAGAATTTTCCAAAAGAACTACGTCAGGATTAGACAAAGATGGCGCTGTCCACACACTCTGAAAAAGAACATTTGTGTACAGTTTTGGACATTTATTAAAATAAAAAACGTTTCCCCACAAGTAACTTCATGAGTCCTAAGAGTGTCCCTAGGTGTCCAACAGCTTGGTTGCTTGAGCACTCATCTCACACATTGAGGTCCATGGTTCGATCCCGGTATGGGTGACGAAATTGGGCTTGTTTTTTTAAGACACTTGTCCCAGTTTACATAGCAGCATGTAGGTAACTGTGGGTCGCATCCTGGGGATGAAATTAACCTAATTTGCCCGAAATGCTCTGCATAACTAGGAAATTTCTATATACTATTTCATAGATGTCAGCTAAGGTACGTATAAGTTGTATCATGTACGTGTAAAGACAAAGATTATTATTATCAATTATTATTATTATTATTATTATTATTATTATGAAGGTAGTCGTGACGACATGATTGCACACTTCTTCACGAGTGTCGTTTTCCACAGAACTGAGTCACTGGCAAAAAGAAGCGTGGAAACTCACAAGTCGTCAAACTCACAAGTCGTCAAACTCACAAGTCGTCAAACTCACAAGTCGTCAAACTCACAAGTCGTCAAACTCACAAGTCGTCAAACTCACAAGTCGTCAAACTCACAAGTCGTCAAACTCACAAGTCGTCAAACTCACAAGTCGTCAAACTCACAAGTCGTCAAACTCACAAGTCGTCAAACTCACAAGTCGTCAAACTCACAAGTCGTCAAACTCACAAGTCGTCAAACTCACAAGTCATCGTGGAACTCAAAAGTCGTCAAACTCACAAGTCGTCAAACTCACAAGTCGTCAAACTCACAAGTCGTCAAACTCACAAGTCATCGTGAAACTCAAAAGTCGTCAAACTCACAAGTCGTCAAACTCACAAGTCGTCAAACTCACAAGTCGTCGTGCAAACTCACAAGTCGTCGTATCAGGTTCACTATCTATTCATCCCTCACCTCGTTCAAGAAAACTAATAATTCATTCTTTTACAACCCATGTACATTTTATTTTATTAACACATCGGCCGATTCCCACCAAGGCAGGGTGGCCCAAAAAAGAAAAACTTTCACCATCATTCACTCCATCACTGTCTTGCCAGATGGGTGCTTTACACTACAGTTATAAAACTGCAACATTAACACCCGTCCTTCAGAGTGCAGACACTGTACTTCCTATCTCCAGGACTCGAGTCCGGCCTGCCGGTTTCCTTGAATCCCTTCATAAATGTTACCTTGCTCACACTCCAACAGCACGTCAAGTATTAAAAAAACATTTGTCTCCATTCACTCCTATCAAATACGCTCACACATGCTTGCTGGAAGTCCAAGCCCCTCGCACACAAAACCTCCTTTACCCCCTCCCTCCAACCTTTCTTAGGCCGACCCCTACCCCGCCTTCCCTCCACTATACACACACAACCCGCACATATAAAAGAGAGGAGCTTACGACGACGTTTCGGCCCGACTTGGACCATTTACAAAGTCACACTAACACACAAAGACGGGGGAAGTGGTATTTATAGGCAGGCAGACAGGGGAGGGTACCAGAGAGTGGGGTAATAATGGAGTAAGTAGTGGAAGTGGTAGTAGTAGTAATAGTAGTAGTGGAGACAGTCATGTTATAGAGGAGCACTGCAATGAGGCTAGCGGCCCGCAAGGGTGGGACGAGAACACAGAGGGAGGAAAGGCGAAAAAAGGACAAATACCAGGCAAAAGAAAAGAAAGAAAGGAAAACCCATAGAAGAAAAAAGAAAGAAGAAGAGGGAAGAGATGAAAGGGGAAGGAATCAGGTTAAGTCACGGGTGTTCTGAAGTTTAGAGCATTTGACAATGTAATGAGAGAGGAAAGCATCAACAGAGACATAGCCAGGGCTAAGATTCATACAGGGAAAGTTGTGTATAAGGGAGGATTCAACCAGGCGGCGACTATGAAAGTTAGACGTAGGGTAGACAGTTTTAGCAGAAGACCAATCAATAGGATGACTGTGATGACATCTTTGCTCTTTGGCCTCATGACTTAAGTCTCTTCCAACCTTTTCTTGATGCTCTTAATAATCTTGCCCCTTCCATTAAGTTTAAAGCTGATTGGGAATCTATTTCTTTGCTTCCTTTCCTTGATGTTCATGTCCACCGCTCAGTTACAGGTTTTGCCTTCTCCGTGTACCGCAAGCCTATGCACAGTGGCATGTACATTCATTACTTCTCTTATCATGCCTCCTCTGTCAAGAAGAGTGTTCTTATCTCCCTCTTTCTCTGTGCTCTCCGTATCTGTGATCCTCAGTTTCTTGAAGCAGAAATTTCCACTCATCATAATTCATTTTCCCGCCTGGGCTACCCTTCCCATTTCATAGACTCTGCTTTCTCTCGTGCCAAACGGACTTTCTTCTCTCCTAAACCCTCTACTCCTGGGAACTCTCCAGTCCTCTGCCTTCCCTACATCTCTGGTCTCTCTAATCTCAGCAACTCTCTCCGTTCCTTAGACATCAAACTTACCTTTCGTCAAACTAACACCCTTCGCACTAATCTAGTTCATACCTCCCCTCCCTCCACAGATTCTCCTGGTGTCTACTCTATTTCTTGCTCCTCCTGTCCTCTTCAGTACTTCGGAGAAACTGGCCGATCTCTTTCTGACAGACTCAGGGAGCACAAAAATAGTGTTAGGCTTGCCGACACTAATAATGCTCTTTTCTGTCTTGTCAGAGATCACAGTCATCCTATTGATTGGTCTTCTGCTAAAACTGTCTACCCTACGTCTAACTTTCATAGTCGCCGCCTGGTTGAATCCTCCCTTATACAACTTCCCCTGTATGAATCTTAGCCCTGGCTTTGTCTCTGTTGATGCTTTCCTCTTTCATTACATTGTTAAATGCTCTAAACTTCAGAACACCCGTGACTTAACCTGATTCCTTCCCCTTTCATCTCTTCCCTCTTCTTCTTTCTTTTTTTCTCCTATGGGTTTTCCTTTCTTTCTTTTCTTTTGCCTGGTATTTGTCCTTTTTTCGCCTTTCCTCCCTCTGTGTTCTCGTCCCACCCTTGCGGGCCGCTAGCCTCATTGCAGTGCTCCTCTATAACATGACTGTCTCCACTACTACTATTACTACTACTACCACTTCCACTACTTACTCCATTATTACCCTACTCTCTGGTACCCTCCCCTGTCTGCCTGCCTATAAATACCACTTCCCCCGTCTTTGTGTGTTAGTGTGACTTTGTAAATGGTCCAAGTCGGGCCGAAACGTCGTCGTAAGCTCCTCTCTTTTATATGTGCGGGTTGTGTGTGTATTGTTCCAGTCACGGTATTGTGCCTTTTTGTTAGTTATCCCTCCACTATAGATTTATACACTCTCGAAGTCATTCTGTCTCGTTCCATTCTCTCTACATGTCCGAACCACCTCAACAACCCCTCCTCAGCTATCTGGATATATATAATGTATATATATATATATATATATATATATATATATATATGCAAAAAGATCACAGTAATCAGGTGATATCAGAATATGCAAGACAACCACTATGAAAAAATAGAGGAATTCCAAGCGCTTTCGTGACTACTCACATTATCAAGGAACTATAAAAGGAAACATGACAAGAGGACTTATATAAGGGGCAAGACTACACCTCACAGTCACATCACAATAACAAAGACTACACCTCACAGTAGCGTAACATCTCACGACTCTGTGAAGAGGAAAAACAAGAAAGGACCTGAAACTCTTCCCAAGAATTAAGATTAGTCCAATTTATCATTAAATTCTTCCCAAATTTTATTAATTATAAAAGAATCCAATTTATATAAACCAAAAGAAATATTCATATTATTTTCAAAACTGCTTTTAATGAAACATGATTCTATTATATTCCTCTCAACCATGGACTTGCTTGATACAACCTTCTCAGCATTTTGAAAATCAATTGGATGGTTAAAGTCTCTCACATGAATAAATAGAGCATTAGAATCTTGTCCAGTTCTAATGCTATATTTATGTTGTTTTAATCTTAGTTCAAGACTTTTACCAGTTTGACCATAATAAACTTTATCGCATATTTTACAGGGAATCTTATAGACACATCCGTCAGCATTTTGGGGAATTTTTATCAAAAGTCTTTTTACTGTATCAAGATTTTTAAATACAACTTTGATATTAAAATTCTTAAGAAAGGAAGGCATATCAACCAAGTTTTCATGGTAAGGGAGAACCAACATATTTTTGGTTGAATAAGGTTGGTTGTCCCTTTTGGGATTGTAAAAAGTATTCCTAGCTATTTTAAAAGATTTATCAATTATGTTTCTAGGGTATTTTAAATCATTAGCTATTTCATAAATTTTAGAGATTTCTTCATCTATGAACTCTAGACTACAAATACGTAAAGCTCTCAAAAACATTGAAGAAAAAACCGACACTTTAACTCTATCTTGATGTGAAGAGTAATAGTGTACATAGGAACAATTATTTGTAGGTTTTCTGTAAATTTTAAATTTAAAATCAATGTTACCCTTAATAATAAAAACATCTAGGAAGGGCAATGAGTTATTTACTTCGAATTCAACAGTAAAATTTATAGAATGAGCTATTCCATCAGAATGGCAACATAGTATGTTGGATCATTGCTATAATAAACTCAGAAGAATTTGTAATAATCTCAAAAACAAACTACAAAGAAAATTAGATAATTTAATTGAAAATAGTGATTGGACTAAGCACTCTAATTACAATTTTGTAATTAACTTATCAGATGAAATATTAGATAAAAATACAACTGCTGCTCTTGGTTTCGGTTTAAGTTTTGCAACTTCAAAAAAACTTAATAATGTTGAAATTGCAAAAGCCTTTTGTAATTTAGAAAAATCCTCTGATTTATCCGCTGATGAAATTAATATTAGTAAGGGGATGGTATATAGCTCAATGTTAAAACAAAATATTCCCAATTGCCCTCAAAGATTTTTTAAGTCTTATGATTCACTTTTGAATAATAAAAATTTGCGTCTTACTAAAGCAGATAAAATAAATGCAATTGTAATTATGAAAGAAACCGATTACCAAGATAAAATGAATAACCTCCTAGATGATTTTGAAACCTATTCTAAACTTAGAAAGAATCCCTTAGAAACTGTTAACAGCAATTTCAATAAAACAATAAAACATCTATTGAAGGGCAAAGATGAATTAATTAAAAAATTTACTTCTACTAATCCATCTTTACCTTATATGTATGGATTAATAAAAACACACAAACCTGGTAATCCTGTTAGACCAATTATTAGCTCTATAGGTTCAGTTTCTTATAAACTTTCTAAATGGCTTGTTGATATTTTGAGCCCAATTGTTGGAAAAATTTCTAATTTAAATGTTAAAAACAACTTAGATTTAGTTGATAAATTAAGCACCTTGACTAATTTAAATGATTTCAATATGGTTAGTTTTGATGTTACCTCCTTGTTTACAAAAGTTCCAGTTGATGATTTACTAAGTTTCTTATCTGAAGAACTGGTTAATTATGATTTACCATTGCCAGTTCCTACTATCATTAAACTTATTAAACTTTGTATTGTTGATGCAAAATTTGTATTTAATGATGAGTTTTACACACAGAAGTTTGGTATGGCAATGGGCAATCCTCTTTCACCTGTTCTTAGTAACTTATATATGGAATTTTCGAAACAAGATTGCTTAACACTATCCTTCCCAATAGAGCTAAGTGGTATAGATATGTTGATGATATTTTGTGCCTTATGCCTAAGAATGTAGACATAAACCATTTCCTTGTTAAATTAAATAGCTTAGCTCATTCTATAAATTTTACTGTTGAATTCAAGTAAATAACTCATTGCCCTTCCTAGATGTTTTTATTATTAAGGGTAACATTGATTTTAAATTTAAAATTTACAGAAAACCTACAAATAATTGTTCCTATGTACACTATTACTCTTCACATCAAGATAGAGTTAAAGTGTCGGTTTTTCTTCAATGTTTTTGAGAGCTTTACGTATTTGTAGTCTAGAGTTCATAGATGAAGAAATCTCTAAAATTTATGAAATAGCTATTGATTTAAAATACCCTAGAAACATAATTGATAAATCTTTTAAAATAGCTAGGAATACTTTTACAATCCCAAAAGGGACAACCAACCTTATTCAACCAAAAATATGTTGGTTCTCCTTACCATGAAAACTTGGTTGATATGCCTTCCTTTCTTAAGAATTTTAATATCAAAGTTGTATTTAAAAATCTTGATACAGTAAAAAGACTTTTGATAAAAATTCCCCCAAAATGCTGACGGATGTGTCTATAAGATTCCCTGTAAAATATGCGATAAAGTTTATTATGGTCAAACTGGTAAAGTCTTGAACTAAGATTAAAACAACATAAATATAGCATTAGAACTGGACAAGATTCTAATGCTCTATTTATTCATGTGAGAGACTTTAACCATCCAATTGATTTTCAAAATGCTGAGAAGGTTGTATCAAGCAAGTCCATGGTTGAGAGGAATATAATAGAATCATGTTTCATTAAAAGCAGTTTTGAAAATAATATGAATATTTCTTTTGGTTTATATAAATTGGATTCTTTTTATAATTAATAAAATTTGGGAAGAATTTAATGATAAATTGGACTAATCTTAATTCTTGGGAAGAGTTTCAGGTCCTTTCTTGTTTTCCTCTTCACAGAGTCGTGAGATGTTACGCTACTGTGAGGTGTAGTCTTTGTTATTGTGATGTGACTGTGAGGTGTAGTCTTGCCCCTTATATAAGTCCTCTTGTCATGTTTCCTTTTATAGTTCCTTGATAATGTGAGTAGTCACGAAAGCGCTTGGAATTCCTCTATTTTTCATAGTGGTTGTCTTGCATATATATATATATATATATATATATATATATATATATATATATATATATATATATATATATATATATATATATATATATATATATATATTAAATAACCATTTGTGGCATCACACATCCCTGGCTAAGGTCAATCCTTACTGAAAAAAATAATGCCTTTAGTAGACCTTTACCTCCGCTTCATTCCCCACTGAATCTCTCTACTGATCTCTTTCTAACCTTTCATTTCTTCTGATCATCTACAGTTTTTCACCGTATTATTTGCGTTTTCTAAGTCAATGAAGGCGGTGGAAAGTTCCATACCCGTATGTATTGTTCACTTATGTAATTAATTGTAAACACGATGGGAAAAGAATTGTAGTATAAGTATAATGTGAGTCTTTATTCACAACGTTTCGCCCACACAGTGGGCTTTATAAAGTTGAAATTTTGTCAATAAAGGGTCACAATATAATGTATTTGTGCCTCACGAGATTATAATAACATGATTGCAAATAAACCACAGAAGGGGTGAGGTTTGAACCCATGGCGAGTTTTGTGACTCGCTCGCCATAGGTTTAAACCCCACGCATTAAGTGGTATGTATCTGTGTGTGTTTCTACTTGGTCTACATATTACTTTGTTCCTCTTCAATCGATCTTTCTGACCCTCAACTCTTTTGCAATATTTATATAAAGTACTTTACTACATAGGTTTATTCTTATCATATCTTCACGCAATATTCACACTTATTAAATACCCATCATTAAATTTTCATGAGACACACTTAGTGCAATAACAAAACTTAGCTATCACCTACCTCATTGTACATATGGTTAATAACTATGAGATCAAATTCCTTCCTATTGTTATAAAGGTTCTGCACCTCGGGTATTTTGTACAGATCCCTAGCAAGAGCTGGCAACACTGTCTCCATGTATTGAAAGACCCCAGTTGGGGTCGCCCTATCCTTGAAAATGTTTACTGAGTCCTCCTTGAGGTATGTTAGGTCGTGAGTAATCTCTTCGATGTTAGGATGTTCGGACGACTTGGGATGGTTGGTCAACATTACAATCTGAAAGTGGATGTGGGTCGTTTATTAAGGTAAGGTTGAGGGAATTTGGTCAGGCCCTCAACAACAAACTGAACTCTTCAGTTGGGAAAATATATAGCAGAAAAATACGTAAGTTCTGAAAGCTATTCTTGAAATACTTTACACCAAAATTAACTATTACATAAAGATTACATGCAGAAATATTCTCCACTCAATGTTTAAACTAAATTCCTATTTCACTACATGATTTTTTTTTTAGGCTAGTTTCCAAATTTAAAAAAAAATATGCATTAATGTTTTACTTTGTGTCGACGGTCAGCCAGAGCCACAGCGAGAGGCATGAAGACGTTCCTATGACTCCTGGAGGAGAATGGCAGGAGCATCAGGATCCTGTAGGACCTCTCAGGTGGAGTCAAGTTTCCCATGATGCCCCATACCAACGTCCACACCAAAACACAAATCGTTGTGATATTCATCTGCAGACACCAAGAATCATGCTAATAAAATATAACATTTATGTTTTGTGTTAATTGTTGTATCAACAGTTTAGTTAGTTTGATATCTTTATTATGCACCCCATACCCATTCTGTGGGCGGTAGTCACCCCATACCCATCCTGTGGGCGGTAGTCACCCATACCCATCCTGTGGGCGGTAGTCACCCCATAGCCATCCTGTGGGCGGTAGTCACCCATACCCATCCTGTGGGCGGTAGTCACCCCATACCCATCCTGTGGGCGGTAGTCACCCTGTACCCATCCTGTGGGCGGTAGTCACCCCATACCCATCCTGTGGGCGGTAGTCACCCCATACCCATCCTGTGGGCGGTAGTCACCCTGTACCCATCCAGTGGGCGGTAGTCACCCTGTACCCATCCTGTGGGCGGTAGTCAAAAGATTACAGAGGTACATAATGGGTCCAGGGACTGGACCCCAAAGTTTTGATAGCTGAGCAAGTTACAAAGGTAATGAACTAACAAGCTACAAAGGTAATGAACTCACAAGTTACAAAGGTAATGAAACATGTAAGTAAATTTACTTACTTACGTTTATACATGGTTACAATCATGAACAAATTATAACGCAATGAACACTTCACTAGTCTACACCCAGTCACAACTGTAATGAGTTCTTGGTGTAAATTTTATTGTTGGGTCACACACACACATATACATACACACTTACATATACACATACACACATACACACACACACATACACATACACACATATATACATACACATAGTGGAGGCAGGAACCATACATAGTTTTAAGACAAGGTATGATAAAGCTCATGGAGCAGGGAGAGCAGAGACCCAGTAGCAGACAGCGAAGAGGCGGGGCCAGGAGCTGAGTCTCGACCCCTGCAACCACAATTAGGTGAGTACAATTAGGTGAGTACACACACACGCACACACAACAGGCCCAGCCTTCAATCGACATGTGCACAGGACAAAATGGCAATCAACACGCACACACACACACACACACATGGCAATGCTTATTACAGGGAGCAAAGTCAGGTATTTTTCCAGAATGGTCTGTAATATACCACTGTGGATAAAATACTTTGACATATCTTGAACATTTCTAAGCGAGTTGTCTCACAGGCAAAGCCTTTAAAACGTAATAATTCATTTCCTTGTAGTTAGAAGAGTGAGAGCGGAGAACAGTTTGACAAGAGTCTGGAGTGAAAACTAAGGTTAAGTTAGTGAAGGTTACCACATACACACCACTCTCAATGTTTCATATATTACATTAAAATAACCGTAGTTTATATCCACAAATAGCTGACTCCATTTCAAAATTCCATTCAAATTTGGAAATAGACCTTACTGAAACATCTACATCGCAGGCTAACATTAATATTAGTAATAATATCGTACCCTGATTTCAGAAAGATTACTGTTTTGACCAGATATTCTGTTTCGACCAGATATTACTGTTTCGACCAGATATTACTGTTTCGACCAGATATTACTGTTTCGACCAGATATTACTGTTTCGACCAGATATACGGTACAATATCGGCTTTGCTAAACTTTTAACTTTCACCTAATGCCAAGTGTGTTATTTGATCATATCAAAAGCTAAATCAGACCAACATGCTTTTGTATTATCTCCATGATAATGATCACAAACCTCCAATCTATAATATATTCATGAAATCAGTCATCGCTGAGAGTCTGGGTTCGATTCCCGTAAGGTTGGTAACATTTTCTTACCCCGGTTGTCCTATTCACCCATCTGTAGAAATAGGTACCTGAGTATTGTGGACTAGTGTGGGTCGCATCCTGGGACAAAACACCTAATTTGCCCGAAATACTCTTCAAACAAGGGGCTTTCTATATAGTAGTATGTCATTGATGTACATGTACTTGTCGAAATAAAGATATTATTATTATTATTATTATTATTATTATTATTATTATTATTATTATTATTATTATTATTATTATTATTATTATTATTATTATTATTATTATTATTATTATTATTATTATATAAACAAACTCATTATACTTGTCATATCGTTTCTCTTTAAATAAACAGAAAATGATAACGTGTTGTGTGTTGGTAGGCAAGCTGTGAGGTTAATGCACCAACACAGACTGAGAGGAATGTGAGGTTAATGCACCAACACAGACTGAGAGGAATGTGAGGTTAATGCCAACACAGACTGAGATGAATGTGAGTTAATTACTTAGAGTTATGTTTGTGTGAGTTTTGTCAGGAAACAGAACCAGTGTTTCATGAGGCGGGTCTTAGTCATATGATGACCCACAGCTGGAGCTTTTGATCATCTAGCAGAGGTCTTCCATATAATTACTTTCTCGAACATCTCTTGGGTATGTTTAGTAAGGGATTACCTGGTACTCGACACAGCAATCTGAGTATGTTGTAAGACGAGGGCAACTCCACGTCGCCTGGTGATGTTGGTATTACCTATAATATACTAAGATTGCTGTGTCGAGTACCAGGTAATCCTTATTAATTATATAACATGAGCTATGTAACTGGGAGCTCCCTAAATCTTGGACCAACAGCCTCATCATTCCCATTCTAAGCCCAATCAACAAAATTCATTTCACCAATATCTCTTACTAGCTGCTTATGTAAAACATTTGGGGAGGATGATTCTTAATCGTCTCATGTACAGAATCAAACATTTTTGTCTCATGTACAGAATAAAAAAAATTTTTGTCCCCCCGGTTGCATTGTTTCATGCATGGAAGGAGTGTGCATCATTGCATAGCCACCTTTCTCCTCTGCACACTGACAGCTCATACACTACCTTCCTTGACCTTAAATGTGCTTTTGATTTGCAACCGACATGTAACATTAGTGAACTTGCCAGAATGGATGTTGGAGGATGGCTTCTCCGCTGGTTTAAAAGGCTATCTGTCCAACAGAAAGTCTTCTGTGTTTTCCAGGGGCATAGAAGTATAACTAAAGACTTTGAATTAGGAACCCTACTGGGAGGTGTGCTCAGTCCCACTCTATTCATTATTATAATTAATGCCTTACTTAATGCTATGCCTGGCCAGCCCCATCATTATATGATTAGTTTTGCTGATGATATAATGATTCACCCAACCGGATTCTCCAACACCCAAAACATCCCAACCATATACTAGCCTCGTGTCAGGACCGGGGGTTGATAATCTCTACTGATAAAACAAAGATACTCAAAGGCGTCCTCCTCGACAGAGGCACAGTTCGCCAGATCCAGTTGCATGATGGGTCTCTTCTAGAATATGTAAACAGATACAGGTATCTAGGCTTTGAGGTCCCACTACTTGGACCTGTTGTAACGAGACTTTGTCGTCAATACAAAGTCTGAGAGCACTAGAGTTGTGGCAGGGTTTCACCCCAGGTATGATGCTAATGTTAAAATTGTGAAAATGATGTATCTTGCTTATATTAGATCATTAGTTGATTATGCTGCCCCACTACTTGCTCTTGTGTCTGACTGGAAGCTTGGAGGGCTGGAAAAACTGCAGAACAAGCAATGAGGATCATTTTAGAATGCCCTCGTACTGCCAAAATTTTAAATATGCAGAAAGAACTTATATTCCTAGCATCAGAGATCGTGTTACTGAAAGAAATATCCTAATTTGGGTTAATATGCTCAGGCAAGCCCATTCAAACCCATGCACAGAAGCCCTCCAAACTTTCCTCAGCACTGGTGAACATCCCTCAGATGGATCGAAAAACTGGAACCGACCTCCGCATGAATCAGATACATGATCTGTGGTAAGGCAACAGCGACACTTCTCCGCTCCATGGAATATTACCCCATTCCAAACTACCATCCCTCCATTTTCCCCAAACTGCCTTAAGCTATATTGATAACTTAGTCACCCGCACACTCTCTCACAAATTATTTACGTTGATGGTTCTGTTCATCAATCCACTGGTGCAGCTGGTAGTGCTGCTGTTGTCATGCAGAGTGATGGCTTTCTTAAAGAAATTGGAGCACGCATCAATAACTGGGCCTCTACCCTTCAGACAGAACTGTTTGCCATACTCCTTGCACTCAAATGCATCCATGTATCTAAGGTTGACTCTCTAATTGTAACTGATTCTCTGTCATCCATAAATGCTCTCAACTCATCAAGTATAAATTGTAGCATGCTTGTGTCAGAAGCCAGACACAGGTATTGTAGGATTCTGGATAGTAGAGTCAGAGTGCACATGCTGTGGATTCCATCACACATTGGTCTTCAGATGCATGATAGAACTGATAAATTGGCTAAGTTTTATACTTTCAAAGAGCGGGGTGAGTACAATCTTGGCTTGTCATCATTCTATCATGCAGGAGGAGGCCCATGTCTATGGTGCATCCAACAAAATAAGCAGACTCTTGGATGTCACTACCGCCCGCCTCCGGCTGGGTTACAAGTATCTTTGGCAGGTTAAATCACCACCACCAGATGTAGACCAAAGAAAATGTAAACTTTGCCAGTTGGATTATTGTCACACCCTGCGTCATTATGTACTGGGTGATAAAATTAATGAATTCAGAGACAACTCACTCAGAAATGTTCAAGATATGTCAAAGTATTTTATCCACAGTGGTATATTACAGACCATTCTGGAAAAATACCCTGACTTTGCTCACTGTAAATAAAGAACTTGCCACACACACACACACGTGTGTGGGTGTATCACCTAGTTGTACTCACCTAGTTGTGGTTGCATGGGTCGATTCACAGCTCCTGGCCGCCTCTTCACTGGCCGCTACCGGGTCACTATCCCTGCACCATGAGCTTTATCATACCTCTTCTTAAAGCTATGTATGGAACCTGCCTCCACTACATCGCTTCCCAAACTATTCCACTTCCCGACCACTCTGTGACTGAAGAAATACTTCCTAACATCTCAGTGATTCATCTCAGTCTTCAACTTCCAACTGTGTCCCCTAGTTACTGTGTCCCATCTCTGGAACATTCTGTCTTTGTCCACCTTGTCAATTCCTCTCAGTGTGGGGGTGTGTGTTTATGTGTGTGTGTGTGTACTCACCTAATTGTGCTCACCTAATTGTGGTTGCAGGGGTCGAGACTCTGCTCCTTGCCCCGCCTCTTCGCTGTCCGCTACTGGGTCTCTGCTCTCCCTGCTCCATGAGCTTTATCATACCTTGTCTTAAAACTATGTATGGTTCCCGCCTCCACTAAATCGTTCAATGACTATTCCACTTCCTGACTACTCTATGGCTGAAAAAATGCTTCCTAACATCCCTGTGACTCATTTGAGTCTTCAGCTTCCAGTTGTGCCCCCTTGTTTCTGTGTTCCCTCTCTGGAACATTCTGTCACTATCTACCTTCTCGATTCCCACAGTATTTTGTATGTCGTTATCATGTCTCCTCTAACCCTTCTGTCCTCCAGTGTTGTTAGTCCTATTTCCATCGACCTTTCTTCATAGGACAGTCCCCTGAGTTGTGGAACTAGCCTTGTCGCAAATCTTTGCACTTTCTCTAATTTCTTGACGTGCTTGACCAGGTGTGGGTTCCAGACTGGTGCTGCATACTCTAGTATGGGCCTGACGTACACGGTGTACAGTGTCTTGAACGATTCCTTGTTAAGGTAACGGAACGCTAATCTTAGGTTTGCCAGTCGCCCATATGCTGCCGCAGTTATCTGGTTGATGTGTGTTTCCGGAGACGTGCTTGGCGTTATACTCACCCCAAGGTCTTTCTCCTTTGATGAGGTTTGTAGCCTTTGTCCACCTAGCCTGTACTCTGTCAGCGGTCTTCTTTGTCCTTCTCCTATCTTCATGACTTTGTATTTGGTGTGTGTATGTGTGTGTGTGACACTAAAATTAATATATGCACCAATAACTCATTACAGTTGTGACCGGGTGTAGACCAGTAAATTGCTCATTGCTTTATAATTTGTTTATGATTGCAACCATGTATAAAAGTAAGTAAATTTTCTTACTTACATGATTCATTAAATTTATAACTTGTGAGTTCATTACCTTTGTACCTTGTTCAGCTATCAAAACTTTGGTGCCCAGTCCCTGGACCAATTATGTACCTCTGTAATCTTTTGACTACCGCCCACAAGATGGGTATGGGGTGCATAATAAAGATATCAAACTAACTTGTGTAGTGTTCAAGCTTTGCTGGCCAGAAATGAATCATCGAGGAGGATATCCTAAATTATTACAGAATGAGTTTCATATTTAAGTTCTTAAAATCATAAACGAATTGGTTAGAAGTTTGTACGGTGACCCGTGGCCTGGTAGCAAAAGCTCTCCCTTCACGTGTGTGTATATGTTAGTAACCATTTTGTCCTAGGCACATGCTGATTAGACACTAGGCCTATTGTATGTGTGTGTGTGTGTGTGTAAGGAAACACTTCAAAATGTTCCCGCCCCGCCGGGAATCGAACCCGGGCCCTCTATGAGTGAAGCGAGAGCTTTAGCCACCAGGACACCGGGGTGTGTGTATGTACTCACCTAGTTGTGGTTGCAGGGGTCTAGTCATAGATCCTGGCCCAGCCTCTTCACTGGCCGCTATTGGGTCACTCTCCCTGCGTCATAAGATTTATCATACCTCTTCTTAAAGCTATGCATGGAACCTGTCTCCACTACATCGCTTCCCAAACTATTCCACTTCCCGACCACTCTGTGACTGAAGAAATACTTCCTAACATCCCTGTGATTCACCTGAGTCTTCAACTTCCAACTGTGTCCCCTTGTTGCTGTTTCCCGTCTCTGGAACATTCTGTCTCTGTCCACCTTGTCAATTCCTCTCAGTATCTTATATGTCGTTATCATGTCCCCCCTATCTCTCCTGTCCTCCAGTGTTGTCAGGTCGATTTGCCTTAACCTCTCCTCGTAGGACATATCCCTTAGCTCCGGGACTAGTCTTGTTGCAAACCTTTGCACTTTCTCTAGCTTCTTTACGTGCTTGGATAGATGTGGGTTCCAAACTGGTGTTGCATACTCTAGTATGGGCCTAACATACACAGTGTACAGGGTCCTGAACGATTTTTTATTAAGATGATGGAATGCTGCATCAGTTATTTGGTTGATGTGCGCCTCAGGAGATGTGCCTGGTGTTATACTCACCCCAAGATCTTTTTCCTTGATTGAGGTTTGTAGTCTCTGGCCCCCTAGACTGTACTCTGTCTGCGGTCTTCTTTGCCCTTCCCCAATCTTCATGACTGCACTTGGTGGGGTTGAACTCCAGGAGCCAATTGCTGGACCAGGCTGTCCAGATCCCTTTGTAGTTCTGCCTGGTCCTCGTCCGATTGAATTCTTCTTATCAACTTCACATCATCTGCAAACAGGGACACTTCGGAGTCTATTCCTTCCGTCATGTCGTTCACAAATACCAGAAGCAGCACCGGTCCTTGAACTGACCCCTGTGGAACCCCACTCGTCACCGGCGCCCACTCTGACACTTCGCCATGTACCATGACTCGCTGCTGTCTTCCTGACAGGTATTCCCAAATCCATTGTAGTGCCTTCCCTGTTATCCCTGTCTGGTCCTCCAGCTTTTGCGCTAATCTCTTGTGTGGAACTGTGTCAAACGCCTTCTTACAGTCCAAGAAAATGCAATCTACCCACCCCTCTCTCTCTTGTCTTACTTTTGTCACCCTGTCACAGAACTCCAGAAGGTTTGGGACCACATTTATTGTCTTCCATATCTCAGGCAGTCTCCCTGTTTCGATAGATGTGTTGAATATTGTTGTTAGGGGTACACATAGCGTCTCTGCTCCCTCTCTCAGGACCCATGGAGAGATGTTGTCCGGCCCCATCGCCTTTGAGGTATCTAGCTCACTCAGCAGTCTCTTCACTTCTTCCTCGGTTGCATGTATTATGTCCATCACTTGGTGGTGTACCCCACCTCGCCGTCTTTCTGGAGTCCCTTCTGTCTCCTCTGTGAACACTTCTTTGAATCTCATGTTGAGTTCCTCACATACTTTGCGGTCGTTTCTTGTCATCTCTCCTCCTTCCTTCCTCAGCCTGATCACCTGGTCCTTGACTGTTGTTTTCCTCCTGATGTGGCTGTACAACAGCTTTGGATCAGATTTGGCTTTCATATTGTCATTGGGCCTCCCTCTTACCTGTGCATATTCATTTCTGGCTCTACGACTGCTCTCCTTATTCTCCTGGGTCCTTTGCCTTCTATACTTCTTCCATTCCCTAGCACACTTGGTTTTCGCCTCCCTGCACTTTTCGGTGAACCACGGGCTCATCCTGGTTTTTTCATTATTCCTGTTACCCTTAGGTACAAACCTCTCCTCAGCTTCCTTGCATATTGTTGTCACATATTCCATCATCTCGTTTACTGACTTCCCTGCGAGTTCTCTGTCCCACTGAACCCCATTCAGGAAGTTCTTCATGCCCACATAGTCCCCTTTCTTGTAGTTTGGCTTCATTCGTCCAGTCCTTCCTGCTTCCCCCTCCACTTGTAACTCTACTGTGTATTCAAAGCTTAAAATCACATGATCACTGGCCCCAAGGGGTCTTTCATATGTGATGTCCTCAATATGTGCACTACTAAAAGTGAATATTAGGTCCAGTCTCGCTGGTTCATCTTCTCCTCTCTCTCTGGTAGTGTACCTTATATGTTGGTAATTGAAGTTTTCCAGTACCACCTCCATCATCTTAGCCCTCCACGTTTCTTGGCCCCCATGTGGCTCCAAGTTCTCCCAATCGATTTCCTTGTGGTTGAAGTCACCCATGATCAGTAGCTTCGCTCGCATGAAACTTTCTGGCCACTTCAGCCAGTGTGTCAATCATCACTCTATTACTATCATCATACTATTGCCTTGGCCTCCTGCTGTTCTGTGGTGGGTTATACATCACTGCAATTACCACCTTGGGACCTCCAGACTGAAGCGTTCCTACCATGTAATCTCTTGCCTCTCCTCTGTCTCCTCTCTCCAGCTCATCAAAATCCCATCGTTTTTTGATCAGCAGTGCCACTCCTCCACCCCCTCTGTTCCCTCTGTCTTTCCTCAGGATCTGATATCCAATTGGAAAGATGGCATCTGTTATCATACCTGTGAGCTTGGTTTCTGTGAGAGTTATGTCCGGTGATGCCTCTTTGACTCTTTCGTGCCACTTCTCCCACTTATTCCATACCTTCAGTTTCCTCTCCAACACTGTGTTTTGGGGGTCTGTGGGGGTGTGAGGCCTGCCAGTGTACTGCGGGATTCTATAGCGGAGTGTTGGGTGGGGGATTATGGTTTGTGTTGGGATAGCGTGATTGGTTGTGGGGTTCTGGAGATGGTTCTTTGTGTGCTTGCTCTTGTTGCTCTGCCCTTATCTGGTTGTCCTCTGCTGATTCTGTCCTTGTCTCTCCTCCTAGCTCCCTTCGCTTTTGTATCCTTTCCTTCAGCTGCTGTCGTTCTGTTTTTGTTCTGTTTCGGTCTAGGAACACCCTCTTGTATTCTTCCGATTCCTTCAACCGTGGTTTCTCTTGGAGGATCCTGTTTCGCACTGTTTCTGTCCTGAAAATCAGCTTGATTGGTCGTTTTCTCCCCTTCACGTACCCCCATATTCTCTGAAAATTTACAATCTCGGACATGTCCTCTTCACCTATTTCTTTGATGATGTTCTCAATCTCATTTCTTTCTGCCTGCCGTCTTTCAGTGTGTGTCCTTCCCTCACTCTCCTGGAGCTCATGAATAAACACTGACCTCGCCCTCTCCTCTTCCTCCCATTGCCTTTCCCTCTGAGACTCTGGTTCCTGTCTGTACATGACCATTTTCTCCCTTAATTTTTCCTGTAGCTCTTGGTGGCATGGTCGTGCCTCTGCATCTGACCTATCCCCCTCTCCACCTGCACCCAGCTGCTCTCCCCCTTCACTCCTTGGCCCTGCTTGGTAGGCTGATAGGGCCTTAGCGTAAGTGTGTGTGAGACCCAACAATTAATATTTGCACCAATAACTCATTTCAATTGTAACCGGGTGTAGACTAGTGAATTGCTCATTACTTTATAATTTGTTCATGATTGCAACCATGTATAAACGTAATTAAGTAAATTTACTTACTTACATGATTCATTACCTTTGTAACTTCGATTCTCGGCCGGTTTGAAACATTGGGCGTGTTTTCTTACACCGGTTGTCTATGTTCACCCATCAGTAAAATGGGTACCTGGGTGTTAGTAGACTGGTGTGGGTCGCATCCCGGGACAAGACTGACCTAATTTGCCAGAAATGCTTTGCATATAAAGGAGCTTTCTATATAGTAATATGTCATTGATGTCAGCTATGGTCTGTATACCTTGTACATGTACTTGTAGAAATAAAGATATTTATTTATTTGTAATAGATATTCAGCTGAATAATAGTAAAGTGTGTCATCTAAATTTTAATACAGTTAATGTATTAAAGTTCCTGCGACACACAACGATAACCTAATCTTATCACATCAGTAAATATGTTTGTTTAGGCATAGCTACACATAAGCACCAAGTGACCTAATTTGCCAGAAATGCTCTGCATAACATGTGGCTTCATATATAGTAGTATGTCATTGATGTCAGTGTGGTTTGTATACCTTCTTCTTGTAGAAATAAAGATTATTATTATTATTATTATTATTATTATTATTATTATTATTATTATTATTATTATTATTATTATTATTATTATTATTATTATTATTATTATTATTATTATTATTATTATTATTATTACTATATAGCAATTACCTAGAATAGCCCCAAAAGTCTAAGTGACTTATTTCCATTGGGGTCTTTGTAATATCTTATTATTTAAAGTTTAGCAGTAAGATAGAGAAGAAATTGGTCATGATGATAAACCTAAAATTAAAACAACTAAGTAACTCAAATGTGAAAATCATTTAGAGTAAAAATAGGTACAATAAGAACGTCACACTGGTTGATGGATCTATAGAGTTATACATAAACATTGAAACAACACTTGTAGAGCGCTGATAAAAATTATTTATTAAATAAATGAAGAAAAAAGGCAGACTACAAATTTTCATTAATTCATTTTTCCAATTTTCCTAAGAATAAATAAATTTATGGATTTAAAGAAACGATAATTCTAAATACAAAATACTTCCCTTGAAGGTAATGTCTTGACGCCAGTGAAGGACTCGTGATCCCGGGAACTTCCCCTGGTCCTCTAGGATCCCTGCCTATAAGATTCCCATCACAGGTTAGCAAGTTGAAAGCACTGAAGGTCAACACACAGTAATAAGTTGGTAAGAAACGTATGGACAAGTACCAGGTCAGTTAAAGCGAGGAGAGAGGCTGGAGAAAGTGCTTAGTCCACAGCAAGATAAGATTGACTGAAAGTGAGATTGTCTGGCCAGCTCTTGTGTGCATCGTGCACACAGGTGCAGGTCCAGCCTGGGCTCGTCGTGCACACAGGTGCAGGTCCAGCCTGGGCTCGTCGTGCACACAGGTGCAGGTCCAGCCTGGGCTCGTCGTGCACACAGGTGCAGGTCCAGCCTGGGCTCGTCGTGCACACAGGTGCAGGTCCAGCCTGGGCTCGTCGTGCACACAGGTGCAGGTCCAGCCTGGGCTCGTCGTGCACACAGGTGCAGGTCCAGCCTGGGCTCGTCGTGCACACAGGTGCAGGTCCAGCCTGGGCTCGTCGTGCACACAGGTGCAAGTCCAGCCTGGGCTTGGCTTGAGAATGAACATTAATTACATGTTGCTTTAACACAATGACCTTATCGCTTCCCTATTTTAAAAACAAAGGTAATCAGGGATTAACCTGAATAGAAAAACCTTAAAAATAAAACAGTGATACACTTTTAAAATTCAGTTTCAAAACAGACATGATAAAATCCAGCTTCGTCAGTAACTACTACTACTACTGCCACTACTACTACTACTCACCACTACTACTACTACTACTACTCTACTACTACTGCTGCTCACTACTACTACTACTGCCACTGCTACTGCTCTGCTGCCTGCTGCTGCTGCTGCTGCTGCTGCTGCTGCTGCTGCTGCTGCTGCTGCTGCTGCTGCCCTGCCGCCTGCTGCTGCTGCTGCTGCTGCTGCTGCCTCTGCTGCTGCTGCTGCTGCTGCTGCTGCTGCTGCTGCTGCCTGCTGCTGCCCTGCTGCTGCTGCTGCTACTGCTGCTACTGCTCTCTGCTACTGCCCTCTCTGCTCTGCTGCTGCTGCTGCTGCTCCTGCTGCTGCTGCTGCTGCTGCTGCTGCTGCTGCTGCTCTGCTGCTGCTGCTGCCCTGCTGCTGCTGCTCCCACTGCTGCTGCTGCCTCTGCTTTGCCTGCTACTGCTGCTGACTACTACTACTCTCCTACTACTACTACTACTACTACTACTACTACTACTACCACTACTACTACCACCACTACTACTACTACCATGTTAGCCCCCTATCTAACAATGGTTGTTAGGTAATTACCTCACCGGCCGGCAGTCAAGGGTTACGTCATCAGACCTGATGTTTGACTGCCGGGCCGGCTTGACTGACAGTGTCATCGAGACTCTCCCTAGTCAACACTGGAGAGTCCACCAGCTCACTGACATACTACTGGAGTTCGTCAGTCAGACCTGCATGAGAGTTGCATTGTGGTGCTGGTGACAAGCCCTGACATACTACTGGAGTTCGTCAGTCAGACCTGATCGAGAGTTGCAGTGTGCTGCGAGTGATAACTCCTGACATACTACCTGAAGTTCGCCAGTCGACCTGCGTGAGATTGCAGACTCACGCAGTGTGGTGCTGGTGATGCCTACACAAGGAGCGAGGTACCAGAACTACGATGTACCTGCGACGATGTACCTGCGACGATGTACCTGCGACGATGTACCTGGACTGTTGTACCTGCTACTCTGTACCTGAAATTATGTACCTGAGGTGTCTTGTGTGACACTTATGTTATGGTGTCTTGTGTGACACTTATGTTATGGCGTCTTGTGTGACACTGGTAATGTTACACGAAGTGTCAAGGTATTTAGTGGTGTAGTCAGAGAAGTTTGTGACGATGGCACGACACAAGTTAAGAGTCGTGTGTTTGATGTGTCATAACGCGGTGAAAAGGCTTAATTATAGATGAGTTCATGTTACAGGGGGCGTGTCGTGAGACACAGAGATGGTGTCGTGTGACACAGGGAAGGTGTATTATGTGCACAGAGAGAAGGGTGTCGTGTGACACAGAAGAGAAGGCGTGTCGGGTGACACCGGGGGCGTGTCGGGTGACACCGGGGGCGTGTCATGTGACACAGAGAACGGGTGTCATGGGACCCCGTGAGAAGGCGTGCCATAAGACAGAGACAAGGGTGTCTGAGGACACGGTGGAGAAGGAGTTTCATGACAAGGTGTGGTAGTGTCCTGCGTGACACTAGAAGATGGCAGCGACTTGACACTACACCGAATACTTGATTTTACTTGTGACTTTTATCTTGTACTGTGATTTTGTGTAAATAGGTTTTTACACAGATTATTAGATTATATGTTTTTATTCAGATTATATGCTTTATATTAATTATATATTTAATATAATAAAAATCTGAAAAATGATATTTTACTAGTATCCAAACAGTCGTTTAATTACAAATGCTTTTCTATCTTGCACACTACTACTATACTACTACCACTACTACTACTGCACTACCTACTACTACTACTTGCTCTACTACTACTACTCTACTACTACTATGCCACTACTACTACTCTACTGCCCTACTGACTACTACTACTACCCTACTACTACTACTACTGCCACTACTACTACTGCCACTACTACCACTACTACTCTCTACTCTATCCTCTCTCCACTGCTGCCACTACTACTGCACTACTACACTGCCACTGACTACTACTACTACTCACTACTACTACTGCCACACTTATCTCTACTGCCATCTACTACTACTGCCACTACTATACTCTACTACTACTACTGACTGACTACCACTACTCTACTACCACCTACTACTACTCTACTCACTACTACTACTACCTACTGCCACTAATACTCATACTCATACTCTACTAGCCCACTACTCTACTAGCCACTACTACTACTACTACTACTACTACTACTACCACTACTACTACTACTAGTACTACTACTACTACTACTACTACCACCACTACTACTACTACCACTACCACTACTACTACTGCCACTACTACTACTACTACTACTACTACTACCACTACTACTACTACCACCACTACTACTACTACTACCACCACTACTACTACTACTACTACTACTACTACTCTACTACCAGCATTAATGTAATGCCCAAGTGGTAGAAGCAATTATAAATGTTATAAAATACAGACAGGATTGAAAAGTAGTCACAAATGCAGTATAATGTGATACATTATTGACTACGTTTCGCCCACACATTGGACTTTACCAAGTCACAAATAGATCTACCTGGGTGAAGGGAACATGAGTTTGTATACAGTGGAGAGTCAGGGAGAGAATCCTGGGAGGGCGGGGTATATGTATTAGTGACCTGGTAAAGCTCATTGTGTGGGCGAAACATAGTCAATAAAGGATCACATTATGCTACATTTGTGTCTATTTCCCATTACTTTTATCACTGTCTTCAATTTATCTGTCTTCCTCCTGTCTGTGTCCCGTCTTTACCCTTATCTCACATATATTCTGGCTGCCTTACCTTCCTGTGTTAATGTGTAATAATGGTCCAAGTGGGACCGAAACGTCGTCGCAAGTTTCTATCTCCTATACGCGAGTTATTTATGTTTTGTTCCAATCACGATAATGTGCCGTTTTGTTTTTTAGATTCGAAAACCTGTATTTTGTAGTACACTTGCCGGTTCTCCACTAAGTGAACCACTTAAAAGCATTCTTAAGTTACATCCCTAATCCACATATGTCTGTTGGCATAAGACAAGATCTTTTAATTGCAACATGAAAAACTATATGCATTTCAGTGGCTGCGTGATCCCTAAAAGGTTTTCCAGAAATGCACAAGTCCAGCCTCATCTACCTCAACGCACGCAAAAGCAATATTGGAGGGTGGCCAAAAAATTCTAGTCCAGAGAAATACAGAAATCTGTATAAACTTATGTATGTTTGTGCGAATGAATTTCTGATCGTATGTGTTCTTTTATATTCATACAGTACTCGTATTTATGTGTGTATGTATGAATTAGTGATGTATTGGATATCCGCATCCGCATCCGCGGATATTTAAATTTTCACATGAATATATGTTTTGGAGTTTTGAGACTCTCTGACCGCGGGTTCGAACCTCACCCGTGGTATGGTTTGTTTGCAATCGTATCATTACGATTTCGTGAGTCATGAATATATGTATTTGTGTTTTTACGATTTTTCTGTATGCGTTGTATGAATGTGCATATTTGTACATGGGAATATTTTTCTACACTTGTATATGCATGTGTGCATATGTATTTGTGAAAGAATGTATACATGCATACATTTTTGTATGTATATATGGGCCTATTTATGCATGTGCATACATACTGTCTCGACCCCTGCAACCACATATAGGTGAGTACTTTTGCATGTTTTGCAAGAGGTAGTTGAAATTAGCCTTGAACTTACAACTATCACTAGTGTCCTCGGATCATAAACAACACCTAGCTCTGCTGGGTGCATGGTTTTTGAAGGCTCACTGGTTTTCTGGGTCTCCCTGTGGCTGGCAGCTCCACCCCTTCAGCCACTATGCTTCCAGGGTAGCATAGTGGCCCTGCCTCGTGGTGAGCGAAAATTACATGAGGCCTTAACCCACTGAATCATATACAAAGTGGGAGTTGTCACAGTTGCTTTTTGCTGATGACACTGTGCTTTTGGGACATTCTGAAGAGAAATTGCAGAGGTTGGTGGATGAATTTGGTAGGGTGTGTAAAAGAAGAAAATTGAAAGTGAATATAGGAAAGAGTAAGGTGATGAGAATAACAAAAAGATTAGGAGACGAAAGATTGGATATCTAATTGGAGGGAGAGAGTATGGAGGAGGTGAATTTACTCAGATATTTGGGAGTGGACATGTCAGCAGATGGGTCTATGAAGGATGAGGTGAATCATAGAATTGATGAGGGGAAAAGGGTGAGTGGAGCACTTCGGAGTCTGTGGAGACAAAGAACTTTATCCATGGAAGTAAAGAGGGGAATGTATGAGAGTATAGTTATACCAACACTCTTATATGGGTGTGAAGCATGGGTGATGAATGTTGCAACGAGGAGAAGGCTGGAGGCAGTGGAGATGTCATGTCTGAGGTCAATGTGTGGTGTGAATATAATGCAGAGAATTCGGAGTTTGGAAATTAGGAGGAGGTGCGGGATTAGCAAAACTATTATCCAGAGAGCTGAGGAGGGGTTGTTGAGGTGATTCGGACATGTAGAGAGAATGGAACGAGACAGAATGACTTCGAGAGTGTATAAATCTGTAGTGGAGGGAAGGCGGGGTAGGGGTCAGCCTAGGAAAGGTTGGAGGGAGGGGGTAAAGGAAGTTTTGTGTGCGAGGGCCTTGGACTTCCAACAAGTATGTGTGAGCGTATTTGATAGGAGTGAATGGAGACAAATGGTTTTTAATACTTGACGTGCTGTTGGAGTGTGAGAAAAGTAACATTTATGAAGGGATTCAGGGAAACCGGCAGGCCGGACTTGAGTCCTGAAGGACGGGTGTTAATGTTGCAGTTTTATAACTGTAGTGTAAAGCACCCTTCTGGCAAGACAGTGATGGAGTGAATGATAGTGAAAGTTTTTCTTTTTCGGGCCACCCTGCCTTGGTGGGAATCGGCCGATGTGTTAATAATAATAAAATATTATATATATATATATATATATATATATATATATATATATATATATATATATATATATATATATATATATATATATATATATTTTATGATAGAGATTCACACAAGGTGGCCATATTATATTCTTGTTATGAAGAGCTGCGTCAAGGAAAATGTGGTGAAATCGGAAGGTAAAAACCTCATGATTAAAGGTTATCATAAGAAATAGTGTGTAGGATCTCAAGCCATCAAAGATCTATATAGAAATTTGGCTTAAGTTGGCGTAAATCGTGACTCTTCAACTTGTTGACACATGCTCCTTGAAGGTGGCACAACTGCCAGAAAGCCAGTAAAAAACAATTATTGAGAACTGTTATGAAGAAAAAACGGCGGCGGAGGGTTCTCGATTATAAGGGATGGACGATAGATAAATGAAGAAAAGTTATCTATTCAATTATGGTGCATTTTGATCAGTGGTAATGAGACGGAAAAAAGGCGAACTTCTTTGGAATGGACACATTGAAGAAGCCCCAAAATACCCGCCTAAGATGATGTTTTGGGGCAGCTGTACTGCTAGAGGCCGCAGACACCTTGTTATTGTTGAGGGAACGATCAACAGTGACACATAAAAGATAATCATGGAAACTCATTTGCTTCAGATTGTGGAAAGAGACTTTCCTGATGGAGAAGGCATTTTCCAGCAGGATCTTGCTATCTGCCACACTTCCACAAAAATGCTAACATTCTTCAATGAGAGTGGGCTAAAGGTTCTAAATTGGTCTGGAAACTCTCCTGAACTCAACCCAACTGAGAATCTATGGGCAATAACGAAATGCAAGATTGGGAAACAGGACTGTTCACCTATGGAGAAAGTAATTACTGATGTTATTAAGACCCGGCACCACAACGAAGAACTTGGCAAAATGTGTTCATCAAATTCAACTTCAAAAACAAAAAAATAAGGTGGGACCAAGTCAACCAGGTCCTAAACGATATAAACTGGGAAGATAGCCTAGGCATCACGGATCCTAACCTATGTCTAGAACAAATTAACTCAAGGCATATTCCTTTAAGGAAAAGGAAAAGATGATGTAAACTAGAAAGAGAGAGGCGCTCCCTATACAGGCGAAGGCAAAGAATAACAGAGCGGCTAAAAGACCAATATATCTGCAATACGTAGGGAGACACTGGTCAGAGAAATAACAAACATCATCTTATGTATATAGTTCTACTGTCTTCAAATTATGTCCTAGAATCTATATTGATAAAGCCACTGGATGGCGAAACGTCTGCAATAAAGATACCCAGATGTTGGACATGTGTCTTAATTTTATCTTGTCGGTATTGTATACCATTCTTGTACAACCTGTCAGAGGTACACATGTATACAGGTTCCATACATACATGCATGACGGTGAATTGGCAGCAGTTACAGTTTTTACTATTGCCATTTTTTTGGCATAGGTGTTTTGTGGTTAAGGTGGTATGTTGCGGCATGGAAGACAAGTTGCTTGGGCTAGTTGTAAGGTGCCTAGTAGAGCTGGTGGTCGGCTGATATGATTCTGAGGCGTAGTTTTGCGGTGGGTGGTTACCGATGCTGCTTAAGGTAAGGTATGGGTGGTATCATATGTACTAAATATAGAATGACTCTGGTGGTACCCATTCTTCTATTTCTTCAGGGAGGTTACTCAGGATCTTTGATCTTGGGTCCTCCTTGTGTATGAAACGTCAGACTCTTTGTTGGAGAGACATCGTGTGGGATCTATGGGGAGGAGTATTGATTATATAATCAGTGTTGTTAGCTGGCTGGAGAGTGTTTCCCCTGTCTGCTATACACAGATCTTGAATTGCGAATAGGTGTTGTTTCTTCAGGTTGTCAAGCCTGACATTTATTGCGACGATTTCTTGTTGGATGTTTACATCATCCATTTTGGTTCTATATCTTAGTCCGTTGCTTGTGATGAAGCAGAGTGCCTTGTTCTGGACTCTTGGCAGCTTAACATGTTGATTTTTGTTGATAGTGACATGGGCATGCAAGGATATTCAAACATAGATCTTATCATCATCTTATCTAGGTGCTTCTTGATGTGGGAGGGAGCCTCTTTAAAGCGGTATAGGTGGCTGAGGTGGGCTTGAGTTTGTCTGTTTGTTGGCATGTGTGTTGTGTGGATGTAATGAAGCAAATCAACCCCTTAAGTCATACTTATGTTAATGTGTGATAAATATTCTTTGTGAAAATTTTATTACTGTCCTTTATGTGTATTTCTTACCTATGTTCTTACCTATTTACTTAGTGCTGTGACTTTACCTACTTTCACCTCTTCCACTGTTAAAAAGAGCAGGTACATAGTATCGAGTGCTGCCTTCTTCTCTCTCTAATTCTAGTTATTTCTTATTTTTAATTGTTTTTCGTATTCTTATATTTTTGTCCACTCCGAGTCTCTACCTGTGGGAATAGATAGTATGGTATCGTCTGGTGCTGTGTCGACCCCAGGGTGGGACTGGGGTAGTAGCTGTGTCGACCCCAGGGTGGGACTGGGGTAATAGCTGTGTCGACCCCAGGGTGGGACTGGGGTAGTAGCTGTGTCGACCCCAGGGTGGGACTGTGGTAGTAGCTGTGTCGACCCCAGGTTGGGACTGTGGTAGTAGCTGTGTCGACCCCAGGGTGGGACTGTGGTAGTAGCTGTGTCGACCCCAGGGTGGGACTGGGGTAGTAACTGTGTCGACCCCAGTGTGGGACTGGGATAGTAGCTGTGTCGACCCCGGGTGGGACTGTGGTAGTAGCTGCGTCGACCCCAGGGTGGGACTGGAGTAGTAACTATGTCGACCCCAAGGTGGGACTGTGGTAGTAGCTGTGTCGACCCCAGGGTGGGACTGGGGTAGTAGCTGTGTCGACCCCAGGGTGGGACTGTGGTAGTAGCTGTGTCGACCCCAGGGTAGGACTGTGGTAGTAGCTGTGTCGACCCCAGGGTGGGACTGTGGTAGTAGCTGTGTCGACCCCAGGGTGGGACTGTGGTAGTAGCTGTGTCGACCCTTGGGTGGGACTGTGGTAGTAGCTGTGTCGACCCCAGGGTGGGACTGTGGTAGTAGCTGCGTCGACCCTAAGGTGGGACTGTGGTAGTAGCTGTGTCGACCCCAGGGTGGGACTGTGGTAGTAGCTGTGTCGACCTCAGGGTGGTACTGTGGTAGAAGCTGTATCGACCCCAGGGTGAGACTGTGGTAGTAGCTGTGTCGACCCCAGGGTGGGACTGTGGTAGTAGCTGCGTCGACCCCAGGGTAGGACTGTGGTAGTAGCTGTGTCGACCCCAGGGTGGGACTGTGGTAGTAGCTGTGTCGACCCCAGGGTGGGACTGTGGTAGTAGCTGGTCGACCCCAGGGTGGGACTGTGGTAGTAGCTGTGTCGACCCCAAAGTGGGACTGTGGTAGTAGCTGTGTCGACCCCAGTGTGGGACTGTCGTAGTAGATGTGTCGACCTCAAGGTGGGACTAGGGTAGTAGCTGTGTCGACCCCAGGGTGGCAATGTGGTAGTAGCTGTGTCGACCCCAGGGTGGGACTGTGTAGTAGCTGTGTCGACCCCAGGGTGGGACTGTGGTAGCTGTGTCGACCCCGGTGGGACTGTGGTAGTACCTGCGTCGACCAGGGTGGGACTGTGGTGTAGCTGTCGACCCCAAGGTGGGACTGTGGATAGCTGTGTCGACCCAAGGGGTGGGACTGGGGTTGGCTGTGTCGACCCCAGGGTGGGACGGGGTAGTAGCTGTGTCGACCCCGTGAGGGACTGGGGTAGTAGCTGTGTCGACCCCAGGGTGGGACTGGGGTATATGTGTCGACCCCAGGGTGGGACTGGGGTAATGCTGTGTCGACCCCAGGGTGGGACTGTGGTAGTGTTGCTCGACTCCAGGTTGGGACTGTGGTAGTAGCTGTGTCGACCCCAGGGTGGGACTGTGGTAGTAGCTGTGTCGACCCCAGGGTGGGACTGGGGTAGTAGCTGGGTCGACCCCAGGGTGGGACTGGGGTTGTAGCTATGTCGACCCCAGGGTGGGACTGTGGTAGTAGCTGTGTCGACCCCAGGTTGGGACTGTGGTAGTAGCTGTGTCGACCCCAGGGTGGGACTGTGGTAGTAGCTGTGTCGGCCCCAGTGTGGGACTGTGGTAGTAGCTGTGTCGACCCCAGGGTGGGACTGGGGTAGTAGCTGTATCGACCCCAGGGTGGGACTAGGGTAGTAGCTGTGTTGACTTCAGGGTGGGACTGGGGTAGTAGCTGTGTCGACCCCAGGGTGGGACTGTGGTAGTAGCTGTGTCGACCCCAGGGTGGGACTGGGGTATTAGCTGTGTCGACCCCAGGGTGGGACTGGGGTAGTAGCTGTGTCGACCCCAGGGTGGGACTGGGGTAGTAGCTGTGTCGACCCCAGGGTGGGACTGGGGTAGTAGCTGTGTCGACCCCAGGGTGGGACTGGGGTTGTAGCTGTGTCGACCCCAGGGTGGGACTGGGGTTGTAGCTGTGTTTCATGGAGTAATCTACTTGCTCGAGTTATTAATGGTGACGGATTATTATTATTATTATTATTATTATTATTATTATTATTATTATTATTATTATTATTATTATTAACAAATAGAAGCGCTAAACCACAGGGGTTATACAGCAATGGTGACGGAGCAACCAATGAAGAGACACCCTCGATGTTATAAAGCCCCCTCTTCTACAATTAATTAAATTAGTCACATATGTTGTATAAATCTTTAGCGAGAACATTCGGAAATTAACATTATATTATTATTATTCATAATGTTGATGTTACTATTACTATAGATGTCCTTATTGTGATTATTATTATTAATATTATTATTATTATTATTATTATTATTATTATTATTATTATTATTATTATTATTATTATTATTATTATCATTATTATTATTATTATTATTATTATTATTATCATTATTATTATTATTATTATTATTATTATTATTATTATTAATTTTATTATTATTATTATTATTATTATTACTGTTGTCAGTATTACTATTGATGTCCTTATTGTGATTATTATTATTATAATGTAAACCTTTTCCACCCTTCACCTCTCTGCAATGTTAAACATGGTCACAGTATACTTAATAAATTTACAGGTAATCTGTAAGTGATTTGCAAGTATCCCTGTCACTGTAAAAGCTGCAGATTAGAAGTATTAGAAGTGTGACCATTCACTCCTGTTGATAATCTGTTATTGGTGGTTCCAATATGATTTCACTAGATTATGTGTTTGGCTGTAATATAATGACTAAATTCATTTTTATGTGTCAGATCATTTTTCTATAAATATTAATATTCATTGTAATAATTATGGTGCTTAGTAATAATGTGTAGTGAAAAGAGTTGAGCTCCTGTTGAAAAGTTTGTAAAGAGTTTGTGTACAGGGTTTTGAGTTCTGTTCAATTGGTGGAGGGAAGACGAGAGAGAGATTATGTAAACAAGCCAAACTATCAAAGTATGAGAATATGGGAAACAAATGAAACGGGGAAATAACTAGAAATTGAGAGAAAAGGAGTTAGTACTTGATTCTCTCAGAATTATGCAGCCGCCGCCTGCTCTTCTAACAGTGAAAAAGATAAAAGTAGCTAAAGTCATAGAATAAGGGGGAGTATACCTGGAGAGGGTTTCGGAGGTCAACGACCCCGCGGCCCGGTCTGAGACCAGGCCTCGTGGTGGATCAGGGTCTGATCAACCAGGCTGTTACTGCTGGCCGCACGCAAACTGACGTACGAACCACAACCCGGCTGGTAAGGCACTTTAGGTGCCTGTCCAGTGCCTTCTTAAAGACAGCCAGGTGTCTATTGGTAATCCCCCCTTATGTATGCTGGGAGGCAGTTGAACAGTCTTGGGTCCCAGTGTACTCGTGGCTCCCCTGCTTTTCACTGGGAGAATGTTGCATCTCCTGCCGACCCTTTTTGGTACTAATCCCTGTAGGATTTTCCTAGTGTATATTATGATGTATTTTTCTCGCCTGCTTTCCAGGGAATCAAAAAAAAAAAAAAAAGGGGGGGACTGCAACCGTTCCCTTGTCGTATTTATGTGTGCTGTGAAAGTTCTTTGTACACTCTCCAGGTCAGCAATATCGCCTGCCTTGAAGGGGGCAATTAGTGTACAGCAGTATTCCAGCCTAGAGAGAACAAACGATTTGAAGAGAATCATTATGGGCTAGGCATCTCTAGTGTTGAAGGATCTCATTATTCATCCTATCATTTTTCTAGCAGATGCGGTTGATACATTGTTGTGGTCTTTGAAGGTTAAATCTTCTGATATTATCACTCCCAGGTCCTTCACATTACTTGAGTAGTTGAAATTTCTCTTCATTGAATTTCATATTGTTTTGAGTGGCCCATTTAAAGATTTGGTTGATGTCCGCCTGGAGTCTTAAAGTGTCTTCGATGGAGGTCACTGTCATGGCAATCCGGGTGTCATCCGCGAAGGAAGACATGGAACTATGGCTTACATCTCTGTCTATGTCAGATATGAGGATGAGGAATAGGATGGGAGCGAATACTGTGCCTTGTGGAACAGAGCTTTTCACCGTAGCCGCCTCGGACTTTACTCTGTTTACTATTACTCTTTGTGTTCTATTTGTTAGGAAGTTTTAGATCCATCTACCAACTTTTCCTGTTATTCCTTTATCACGCATTTTGTCCGCTATTACACCATGGTCACACTTGTTGAAGGCTTTTGCAAAGTCTGTGTATACTACATCTGCGTTTTGTTAAGCCTCTACAGCATCCAGGACCCTGTCATTGTGGTCCAGTAGCTGCGACAGGCAGGACTGCTGTAAACCCGTGTTGCCCTGGGTTGTGTAACTGATGGGTATCTAGGTGGTTGGCGATCTAGGTTCTTAGAACCCTTTCGAAGATTTTTATGATATGAGATGTTAGTGCTATCGGTCTGTAGTTTTTTTTTCGAGTTGCTTTACTGCCACCCTTGTGGAGTGGGACTATGTCTGTTGTTTTTAGTGAGTGTGGGACGACCCCAGTGTCCATGCTCCCTCTCCACAGAATGCTTGCACTCTTGCCTGGGGCAGAGTGCATGGACATGTCATTTATTGCCTTTTCAAAGTCTTGTGGTTTTAGGATAATATCATAGATTTTTGATATGACCAGATTTTGTGTGTCGTTTATAAAGAATTCATTTAGAGAGTCGACTCTTAGTCTGGGTAACGATTCACTGACTATCTCACTCATTTCTTTGTTGTCATCTGTGTAGGTCCCATCTCGCCTCAGCAGGGGCCCAATACTGAATGTTGTTTTCTCTTAGATTTTGGCATAAGAGAAGAAGTATGTTTTTTTCTTTGTGGAGTGGTATGCCAGTGCTCTGGCGTGCCTGGCTTCTGGCTGCACCTCACTTTAGGTGAGTATTTTTTGTTGGCTGCTCTTTTATTGATGTTTAGGTGATTCAAAGTTTATCACGGGCTTCTATGTTCACGATGCTCTAGCTGATAGGTCTGTAGTACAAATGTCCCCTAAAGCAAGAAAGACGACGACCTCTGAAACACACAAAATCGCATTAGCTATCTCTTATATATCTCAAAGAGGTTGAGAAACTACATCTCAACTATCTTCAGAGACCCTCCAAGTGGCCCAGGAGCTGGCGATCAACATAATTAAAAGCCCAAAGATCTTTAGCATATTACTCAACAGGTGTAACAGCCGTAACTTAATACCTTCAAGAAACGCATAAGCTGTAGATAAATTTTGTGAAATAGCTCAGGTAGTGGATCTCAACCTTGTTAATATATATCATTTGATATCAGATGCATGCGTGGTAAATATATATATTGTAGCAAGTCTGAATAAATGAAAAATGGTTATAAATGGAAACCTCTGCATTAGCGAAATGCTGTAATGCAAAACTCTGTAAAGCGGGGACCCTCCTATCCGGCTGTTAAAGATATTGACT